>JADRCD010175606.1:0-13528 GCA_019843815.1 Montemys delectorum | reverse complement strand
TGCCTAGAGTTTGCAGCCTGCCCACTTCAGCCAAATGACTTTGGTCCTTCCCTCAAGGGAAAACACCCAGGCGGGACTTCCAGAGAGCTTAGCTTCACCTTCCTACCTGCCTGCCCGTTGCTTCTGGGCACTTAGACCAGAAGGCATATACTAATCTACTACACACTGACTGAACAAAACACACGAATGAATGAACTAATGTGCTCTCCCGGGGCCCCAGCTTCCGTAGATGAACACCAAGACAACATCATGCTGTCTCTCTGGCACTAAAGCTCCTTCCTGACATCCAAAGGGGCCTCGAGCCTAAGGCACTAAAGTATAAATGATGGAGAGGACAGCGTCCGTTGTGATCATTTCCTGGATTCCCTCAGGCCGAGTGGAGGGTGGCTCCCTAAGACTCCTCTTCCATTCCACGTCTGAAGAGCACCGGCTGGGAGGCAGCCCAGGCCCACAGCCTCGCCTGCCGCCATCTACTTGGTTTCCACAGCAACAGCAGCGTCTTTAATACTGAGATTAAACAGCTGGGTAGAGCCGATAAGGTGGAAGGTCCAGCACCCAGAATGGACCACAGGGCAGACAGACGCCCCTTAATGGGCACCAAGGCTGAGATCCCTGTAGATTCAAACCCGTGGCCGGTGGGAGGGGTAAGAGGACTCCAGAGTTCTCTGACCCACTTCTGCCAGCAATCTCCCAGGCCTCAGGCTGCTGACAGGCTCTGTCTAGAGAAGATTCATTACTTCCTCAACCCAGTATGGTGGGGAGGGGGGGAGCCATCTGTGCTAGACAGCTCCTAAGGTCACTGGGAAGGGACTGATTGGCAAGATCATATATCTCAGCAGAAATTGGAGAGAAGGGAAGCAGGCACCTTCTGATTCCCCTCCACCCGCTGATGAGCTACTAAGACAAAAACAGGAAGCCTGGGAGGTCACAGAGGGCTATGCTGGGCCAGCATATAGCTTGAAGGCCAAACACACCTCTCACTCTTGTAAAAGACTGGGCATCCCAGAAGGACTTTGGTTACTGAGCGTCGCTGTGTGCCAGGACTTCTAGGACCCATGGTTAACGTGGAACTCAAGCTCTGACAATGCAATCCAAGTCCTAGGCCCCGCCTTTGGGTTAGATTCTGCCTCCCTAGTGCCCTGTCAAGGCCAGAGTGGCATCAATGCGCTCAAATCACCAGTCATCTTTGACCCACCTCCCCCGCCCCTGCAGTTCATCCATGCACCTTGAAGCGCAGGGATTGCCAATACCAGGCAATGGACCAGCTCAGTTCTGGAAGCAAAGTGGATTAGAAACTGGACTGTCTGGTTTGGAAGAGAAATTTAATCTAGGCTTGAGACCCCATTCCCACCCACACCCTGCCCCACAGCACAGATCCCTGGACCAAATGAAGGAAAAAATAGTTCCAGGTGGGCAAGAGGAGAGAGCACATCAGGGTGTCTTGACCCCGAGGTAACTATGGGGGAGGGGCAAGGGCACAGACTTTCAGTCCTTGCCTCAAAATTAGGCCATTTGTACTCCAAAGCCCTTTGGTTTGCTATTGTTTTAAGATTTGTTTTTATATATTTTTTTCCAGACAGGTTTTCTCTGTGTAGCTCTGACTGAAACACCATCATGGAACTCTGTAGACCAGGCTGACTTCAGAGATTGGCCTGCCTCTGCCTCCCAAGTGCTGGTATTGAAGGCATGTGCCACCATCGCCTAGCCTTATTGTTATAATTTTTAATTGTGTATAGGTGTGTCTGCATACATCAGTGCACGAGACTACAGGTACCCGAGAAGGCCAGAAGTTGGACTCCCTGGAGCTGGAGTTACAGGTGGTCATGAACTACCTAATGTGGGCTCTGGGTATAGAACTCCAGTCCTTTGGAAAAGCAAGAAGCATTCAGAACCACTGGGGCATCTCGCTAGCCCCTGTTTGTTTTGTGAGATGGGTCTTAACGTAGACCAGGTTGACCTCAAAGTAAATGTGTACCTGAGAAAGACCTTGAATTCCTGATCCTCCTGCCTCTGAAAGCCAAGTGCCAGGATTTATAGGTGTGGTGTTTATAGTCAATGCACGCTTGGCTAGCACTCCTTTAGCTGAGCCGCATCTTTAGTCCTTTTGTTTGTTTTGAATCAAGATCTTGCTATGGCCAAGGATAGCCTCAGACTCATGGCAATCTTTCTGCTTCAGCTTTCTGAACCCTGGAATTGCAGGTGCGGTTACAAGACCTTTTCGGGGAGCAGGGTAGGGAAGGAAGCCAGTCAGTTTCACAAAGCTTCCTCTTCCAGATTACATCCCCGACTCACATCCTTTCCTAAGTTTCTCCCTTTAGCGCAAGCCCAGGGAACAGGAGGAGACATTCTAAGACCACAAGGAACCAAAACTCCCACCCAGAAGTCAAGAACTCAGAGGCCAAAGCTAATAAGCCTGAGGTTCGATATCTCCAGCTTTAATGAAAAGGGTTTCCCAGGCCCCTGCCCTGGCGGGGAAGATTAGGTCCCTGGAAGGAGATGGTATCTAGCAGGCTTACAATGGCCATCTTCCACCCATCTGTCTACTCAGCAGCCATTCTGATACTAGCTTTTTTGTATGTCATTGTCTTCATGTGGGAGCCCAGATACGTCAAAACTTGAACCTTGACCATTACTTGTGCCTACTTGTGTAAGAGGAAATTTTGGAATCTATGACACCTACAGCCCTAAGGTTTAGAGCACCTTATTTATAGCCCTGGACCACAAGCTCGTCCTCCCAGAATCATCACTAGGCAGCTGAAGACCTGAAGCCTCCCCCAAACCACCTAAGCTCAGCTAGACCCAAAAAAAAAGGCGAGCGACTTCCTCACAGTTACTACCCAGTCAATGACAGAATCAAGATGAGCCAAAGAAGGAACCATGGACACGGGTCTTTAAGGTACCCGTGCTTAGTCCCTCCTTAGGTGGTGGCATACTTATCTTTTCCACATGGGCTTGACCCCTATGGAATCCATGAGACCAAGAGCTGCTGCTAAGTAGACTTAACTCCGGGACAATGAAAAAGCCAGGAAATGAAGGGTACAGGAATAAGGGAAGAGGAACTGGAGAATCTCCATCGGCCAAAACATCCCTCATCCCTAACTCACAGAATCTGGAGTGAGGACCATCTGCTCTCCTTGCTTGGGTTTTCTTCACACAAGGTAGTTACAAGTCAGGTACTTGCTCATCTCTAGTGCCAGCCAACCCACTACTTTTTAGGCAGTCTTGATAATTCTGTATTCATGCAAAGTGAGCCTCTGGATTTCTATGCTTCCCGAGGGCCTGGGATCAAAGTTATTTATGCAAACAGACTAGACTTTTTGAGAACAAACAGTCCAGGCCTCTCTATGCACTTCCTTCACCCCAGTGAGGTCTATCTAACCTGTCTCAAAACAAACAGTGATCCTCTGGGGCATGGGCAGCCAATCCGAACAGAGATAAACCCCAACCTCCTCTGCCCTTGGTCTCTTGCATCTGAACTCTCTCTCCAATTTTTTGATGTGTTTGTTTGTTTTGTTTTTGTTTTTTTCAGACAGGGTTTCTCTGTGTAACTCTGTATGGCCTGGAGCCCACTCTCAGGCTGGCCTTGAACTCACAGAGATCCATCTGCCTCCAGAGTGCTAGGATTAAAGGTGTGTGCTACCACCACCAGGCTTTGTCTTTGAGATGGGATCTCAGGTAATCCAGGCTGACCTCAAATTTGCTGCATAGCTAGGGGCTATCCTGTTCTGATTCTCCTGCCTCTACCTCCCAAGTATGGCATCGTAAGCATGTGCTACCATGTCCCGTTTGTTCTTTGGCACAGAGTCTTCCTCTGGCCTTCCTCTTTTGGAACTTATTTCCACACAAATTTAAGGTATACTCTGAGATGTTGATAATATGCCCAAAGAGATGGGGACCGGGAGAGTGAAGGAGACATGTTGTAGCACCTAGCATGTGGTACGTGTGAACATACAGGTGTAGGTGTGTCTATAGGATCATAGGTCCCCAGATTCCTACCCCTAGGGGGAAATGAGGCTGAATCTGAAGCCGGCATTAGCTTCCTGCTCTCCAGAAAACAGCCGGAACCAGAGCCTCTGTCCCAGCAGCCTGCCAGCCCTTTTCTCACAGGACCATGGCTCTAACATGCATTCTGATCTCATTCCTTGCTGGCTTCCCACCAGTCAATAGGATTATCCGGGCCTGCCAACAGAGCTTCTTGCTTCTCAACTTAATTTCACATTCTCTATTTCATTTGATCTCCATAAAAAATCTTGCAAGGTAAGCGGCAGGTGGCTCATTTCCCCATCTCTGATGAGGTGGAGAAAGAAAGGCCATCAGAAGCCAGGGAAAGTCTAGGTAAACAAGTGGCCCCATCCCTTTTCTTCTCTCTTCAGGTTTTTCCTGGCTACTTCCAGTTACTTCTCACCACAGCTCCTAAAGGTTCAAGGTGTAGCTGAATTATATATGATACAAATGAGATGAAAAGTAGCACACACACACACACACACACACACACACACACACACACGTCAGCTTTTTGAATAACTGAGCTCTAGTTTAGGCTTCCAGCCTCCGAGCCAGAGACCCTTCTGCATCTTAGCTCTGCAACACCCCCCAGGGCTGAACTGTGAGAAGCTTCCCTGCTTTCTCATACCACAAGATGAAGCCACCAACAAATGCAGACAGGAATGGTCTTCAGAAGCCAAGATCACCTGTGAGCTGGAGGATGCATTCACTCTGGGATGGGCAGAGGTGTAGTCAGATCCCTGTCATTGAAGACAACTGAGCAGAGAGACTGCCACCGCACCCCCCAAAGGGTCACAGTATAGATGAGAGCCAACCTACATGGCCTCATGCACAGTATTGTGTTCCAGGGCCAGAGGGCCTGAGGCTCAAAAGTGCAGCCAGGCAGTGGGAAGGTTGGCACTGTGACACACACGCATCTTGCCTCTTAGCCCAGCCCTCTGGAACAACACAGTGATCTTGCCACAGCTATAGCAGCCAGGTGTCCATTTCTCCCCAAGTCTCTACCTTGAAAGGTTGGATTAGCTAAGCCCCCCTGCTGCATGTCTCTGAGCTTGGGACAGGAGGGAATCCTGAGGTTTCTACCTCTAGCCTCTGGGGAGCGATGCCTTGGGAAGTTCTAATTACTCATGGCTTCATTGCCGCCTAGGGACCAGGAAGGCGGCCAGGAAGGCGGCACCTGAAGCTTGGCACACCCTTCCTCCTGATTGTCAACCTTTTTTGCCTAGTCATTGTGATCATTACCATGCTGTAGTCACACCTGGCAAGTCCAAGTGAGCAGGGAAAAGTTAAGCCAGTGTATCCCCTCTGGACTTTAGAGAAGAGTGGCGGCTCCAAGTCTAGTTGATGGGGGGGCACTCCTTGTGGTTTGAGCTAGAACCAGTTAGTGGCCCAAAGAAAAAGAGTGGTCTCCAAAGTCACTTTTAATTTTTTTTTTTTTTTTTTTTTTTTTTTGGTTTGGAAATAAAGTCTCATGTGTCTCAGGCTGGCCTTGGCACTTGTCCGGTTAACCAAGGATAACCTTGAATTTCTAGTTCTACTTCCAGCTCCCAAATACTGGATGACAGGCTGTGCAGCCACATCCAGCGTCTTGACCTTGGAAGGGAGGAAGGGAGGAGGACTTAGGACCTTTTACTTCTCCCAAGTCCATGTAACACTTTGTGCCCAGCCCAGTCCGGGCTACCTTAAATGATAACACTAGAGTATGGCTCTTGACTTTTACATGCACGTCTGTTCACACACAGGCACATAGCACACATCTGTGCAAACCAGCTCGCCCTCACCCCTGCACACGCATACCTGCACACACACCAGACGCACATACAGAAATACTCGTAAAGGAAGAAACTACAGACTGGGATTCAGATTCTAGATTTGAAACCAGCAGCCGCTGGGCAATTAGAAAGGAGCCGCTTCAGACACTTAAGCTGACTGATAACACTGATTTGATGAGAACCACAGAAAGTAACCTTTGCGCTCGTGCACGTGCACGCGCCCACACATCCCATACCCACGCGGTACTGAGTTTCGAGCCCAGAGTCTCTTGCATGCCAGGCAAGCGCCACGCCCCTGAGCTATAACCCCAGTTCAAAAAGCCTGAGCTATAACCCCAGTGCAAAAAGCCTGCTTTAACTTACTTTATTATTATCTGGTTTCATAGAATTGGGTGCTTTGGTACAAGTCCCTTCCTCTCTGGACCCTCATTTCCCCTATCAAAGGAAAGGTTTGGGCTAGGAGACCTCAGTCCTCTCTCCCAAAATAGGGCCTGGGAGTTCTAGCTGTACGGAGCAGGACTCTGGATGTCCTAGGGTATAGGGAAAGAAGACTAGATGAACAAACAAGCCACAATTAGTGGGTTGGGTCGGGTGCTGGGGGTTTTCATTCATTAGGGATGCAGGCAAAATGCAAAGTGTTCCTTCTATACCCTGGGATCAACCAGAGAGACTTACACCAACAGGCAAGTGCCTGTGCTTCCCTGTTCTTGGCGCCCTGCAACTACAGGTTCCAGGAGCCTCCTTTCTGCCTAGCTTTTCCACGTGGTAGATCAAGGCACGGCAGCATCGTGGCTATACACTCTTCTGCTCCCATTCTTCCCGCTTTGGAGCCTAGACCCTCCCAGGGATGACTATGCACATCCGCCTTCCCAGGGCATCCGCTGCTGCTCCCCGCACTCCGCACTCCACTCCGGTGGTGCCTCCTCCGGAAGGCTGTGTTGGGGCGGGAGACCAGACTTCCCACGATTGGCACCTACTTCCGCCGTAGCACCGATCCTAAAAGACGCTTCTTACCCAGAACTTGGAGCCCAGCTCCCCGGAGCCGCACAGGCGGTCCATGTGGCTCTGGTGCACCGCAGGTCTTGGGATCTCAGTTCAGCTCAGCCGGAGCAGAATTGCCCCGGAACCGCCTCTGACTCCCAGCTCCATCGGCACTCCTCCCCACCCCGCCCTCAGGCCCTCTGGGTCAGTCCCAGGCGATTGCGACACCGCCTCGGTAAAACTGCTGGTACCTAAAGGGACTGTAAGAAAGGGACTGTAGAGTAAGGAGGGGTACTTGACTGTACTAGTCCCTGAGCTTCTAGACCCCGAAGCTGATGAACCTGGGAATGAGTCTCACTGTAAAAGAAGTCCTTTATAAAGATAGGGTCATTTCTGGCTTTATAAATAAGTTGGAGATCATCGTCTATAGTATGTGAAGTGCTTGTGAGCCCAGGCTCTCTCTTCATACATTACCAGAGAACTGACACTAGCACATTTATGTGATGTGTCTATGTGCATGAGTAAAAGCAGGACAGTGAGGCATGAAGTTGGTCCCAGTACCAAATAGATGGGTGTGTGACTTCCCTGTGGTCCCCTTAAGTTGCTGCCTTCTCAGGTTCTGTGGCTCCCGAGTCTTGCCCAGGGCACATCTCTTCACCACTTTTGCACTGGTGACATATGAATAATCATAGTAGAATCCTTCACACTGAGTTCTCTGAGGATTTGACAGAAAACTATATAACGCATATGTATTGCACATAGATACCCAACCTATGTTAATTCCCATGAAGCCCCAGGAAGAGCCCTCACTAGCACCTTTATCCTTTGTTGTTGCTGTTATGTTTGTTTGTTTGTTTAAGACAGGGTATCTCTGTTTAGCCTTGGCTACCCTGGAACTCACTCTGTAGACCAGGCTGGTCTGGAACTCAGAGACCTGCCTGCCTGGGATTAAAGGCGTGTGCCACCACTGCCCAGTTAGCACCCGTGTCTTAATGCTGAACCTCCACATTGTCAGTCTATAAAATGGCCTTCTCAGCGTGGTTATGTTGGGTTTCCCTCCATCTCTCTCTTCCCTAATAAGATCCCAACTCACCACCCCTCTCTGGAGTGAGCAGAAATCCTCTTGGTCTAATTTACCCCTGTCTCTACCTGCAAGCTCTTGGGGATGTGTGTGTGTGTGTGTGTGTGTGTGTGTGTGTGTGTGTGTGTATGTGTGTGGTTGGCA
Organism: Montemys delectorum; assembly: GCA_019843815.1. Lineage (NCBI taxonomy): Eukaryota > Metazoa > Chordata > Mammalia > Rodentia > Muridae > Montemys > Montemys delectorum. The sequence continues at coordinate 5,545 of JADRCD010175606.1, read as the reverse complement.
CTTGTTTCCCAGTCAGGACAGGGTATTTCTAGCCTTCTGGGTTCAGTGTAGGCATTGAAGGGATCCAGCAGGACAGTGCAGACCATCCCCTACTCCTCTGGGCAGGCAGAAAATACTGGAAGCCAGAATAGGGATGAGCTAGCATGTGTGTGTGTGTGTGTGTGGGGGGGGGATGCGGCAGTTAGGCTGGGGACCTGTGTGAATTCTCTCTGCCCCTTTCTCCTTTTCTTCTTCTCCATCCTGTCTTCCTCCGACCTCTGTCCAGAAGGCTTCATGGAGCTTTCATATCTTGTCAGCGTGAAGACTCTGGAAGGTCCTCAAGGCAGCCACCACCAAGTCACGCCCACCTCCCCTCCTCCCCTCAGGTAGTAACTACAGTGCCCAATGTAACCTTGGCAGGTTCCTCAGGTCTCCGGGACCAGTTTCATGGACCACGGAAGCCCCTTTCCTACCTTGTGGTCTAGGCATCTGAGATCAAAGCATCCAGGAACCAGCCTCTGAGCCTTCTGCTAACCTTGAACAGGACTTTCCCAGCACCCCTGCCTGGCATTTAGCTACTGGCTTCCTCTTAGAGTCGGCCATGGATAAACCCAACAGTGTGAATCTAAGCTTGAGGAGACTAAGGGACCCTCCTCTGGAACCCTTTAGGAAGATGAGCCTCTCCCAAACCCCAGTTGACCCTTCTTGTTTCCCGGGACCTTCCAGCTCAAGGTCAGCGTGGAGTTCTCTGGTTAGGCTTCCGAAGTGAGAGCAAGAATCTAGGTTCAGCACTGGAGCAAAGTACCATCCTCCATGACATCAGTCTTTCCATCCTTTCTTCCTTCCCTGATCTCTCCATACAAGGTGGGAGGTTCCAAAGTCATGATGCACTCCTTGGTGCTTCTTGCCTTCCTCCACCTCTGGAAATGCTGGGGGTGCACCCCTATTGGCATCTGTCTTAGTCAGGGTTTCTATTCCTGCACAAACATCATGACCAAGAAGCAAGTTGGGGAGGAAAGGGTTTATTCAGCTTACACTTCCACATGGCTGTTGATCACCAAGGAAGTCAGGACTGGAACTCAAGCAGGTCAGGAAGCAGGAGCTGATGCAGAGGCCATGGAGGGATATTCCTTACTGGCTTGCTTTCTCTGGCTTGCTCAGCCTGCTCTCTTATAGAACCCAAGACTTCCAGCCCAGGGATGGCACCACCCACAAGGGGCCCTATCCCCTTGATCACTAATTGAGAAAATGCCCCACAGCTGGATCTCATGGAGGCACTTCCCCAACTGAAGCTACTTTCTCTGTGATAACTCCAGCCTGTGTCAAGTTGACACACAAAACCAGCCAATACAACCTCTTAGGGGACGTGGTCCGTTTTGTTTGTTTGCTTGTTTGTTTTTGTTTTGTTTTGTTTGTCGAGACAGGGTTTCTCTGTATAGCCCTGGCTGTCCTGGAACTCACTCTGTAGACCAGGCTGGCCTCGAACTCAGAAATCCGCTTGCCTCTGCCTCCCAAGTGCTGGGATTAAAAGCGCTCGCCACCACTGCCCGGCAAATGTGGTCTTTTTCCCCACTTAGGTCCTTGAAGAACAAGCATAGTGTGCTGGGGTTGGTCTTGTGTGTTATGTATTCAGGTGCTGAGTTCTGTACCCCAAGATCAGGTTACAGATCAGACATGGGTATTGTAATGACCAATCTGCTATAAAGAGTGATTCGTGATTATCTCTGATTGGCTAATAAAAAGCTTAAACCTATGATTGGCAGAGGAGATAGAAAGGCAGAACTTGCAATCGAGGGAAGGGTATCAGGGAGGGACCAAGGGGGAGAAAGAAAGGAGAGGGAGAAGAGTGAGGCAGGATGGACCATGAACACGTGGTCAAGAGAAGTTAGCCCTGAGGACAGACAGCTATAGCAGAAAGAGCCCAGGGGGGACAAATTGACAAGTGACTCAGGCACATGGCTGAGAAATAGCAAAACAGCTTAGAGGGTTAAAATATACAACTAACTCTAGTCCCAGCAACTTGTTAATAAAATCACACCAGGTCATTTGTGTCATTTACTTGGGAGCTAAATGGGCTAAGTGAGCATAGAAATGCTTTGCATATAACTGGGAACAAAAGGGGATGTAAACCCCCCCTCCATAAAATTACTACAATAATAGTGTTTGTAGGACACCGTTGGTTTTTATTTTTGGTTTTGTTTTGTTTTATTTGTTTATACACTGTTGCTGTCTTTAGACAGACCAGAAGAGAGCATCAGATCCTATTGCAGATGGTTGTGAGCCACCATGTGGTTGCTGGGAATTGAACTCAGGACCTCTGGAAGAGCAGTCAGTGCTCTTAACCTCTGAGCCATCGCTCCAGCCTGGACACTGTTGTTTTGATTGCTTGTCTCACCCAAGCAAGAGAGCTCAGGCCTTGGGACTTTCCACAGTTTGCCCAGAGCCTCAGAGCTCCATCTGGTACAGGTGGAGAATCCTCTTCTGTATGCAGCTTCCACACATGGCTACTCCAGGCAGTTCCCTGGACTGAATGTATTTCCTGGACCCTTGGCTATGGTACCCCTGCCCCTAGCCCACCTCCCAAGCTGCCTGGCAGACCCTCTCCTAACTTCCCTGACCCTCTGCATCCACCAAACTCTGTTTATCCTTCAAGATATCTGTCAGTACTGGGCATGGTAGTGCATAACTGTAATCTCAGCATTTGGGAGATGGAGGTAAAAGATCACAAGTTCAAGGCCAGCCTTAGCTACCCAGTGAATGTGAGACTAGTCTAAGCTATATGAGACCCTGTCCAAATCAGCAAGTCTCTTCCCTGTATCACAACCCCTGCCTCCCCAGAGGTCTGTGAACATTGAGTACAGGGATTAAAAAATTTTTTAAAATTAATTAATTTATTTTTATGTATATGAGTACACTGTAGCTGTTTTCAGACACACCAGAAGAGGGCATCGGATCCCATTGCAGATGGTTGTGAGCCACCATGTGGTTGCTGGGAATTGAACTTGGGACCTCTGGAAGAGCAGTCAGTGCTCTTAACTGCTGAGCCGTCTCTCCAGCCCCCGACTAAAACTTTTTTAACCACAGTATTCTTCATTACCCAGGGCAGTGCTTGGCTGAGTCCTCAGGGAGTGTTTGTCGACTGACCAACCAGTTACTCTGGTGAAAGAAGAGAGAGCAGTTCCTGGTGCACTCCTTCAGTTCCAATGGCTCTGTGGAAAAGGTGGTAAAGGCAGGAAGAGCATTTCAAGCAGGAGGCAAATGAGCAAGGCCACAACTGGATTTGAAATTCAATATTATTTGTCAGGCTGTTCTCTTTTGGTAGCAGCAGCTCATGGTCTGACTTTAACACCCGCACTAGGATCTAGAGAGGTCCCTGTAGGAAAAAACACAGATGTGGGGCCTGGGCTCTGATTAATGGGGTGGGAGGGTCTGACTAATTGGGGAGGGGGAACATCCAGGTATTGGTTGGATTCTTGAGGGAGTTTATATAAAGCCAGTTAGTTTTTGCAGAATCTCTTGCTTCTTAAGATGTTCATCTGCAGTTTGGGGGAGGGACATCTAGAGGAATAATTGAAAAATTTTAAAGGTAATTGCTTGAGCAAGTTGTTCCTGAGCAGCCAATCCCCTTGTCCCTACCTCCTTGTTTATGTATTTGATTTTTGGTAATACATAGGCTTGTCCAATTATGGCTTGTCCTTGGTGATTATAGAGAATGCCATGAGATAAGTGAATTTTCAACAATTGTTAAAAAGAGAGAAGTTTTAGCTATATAAGCGGGACCCTTGTTTGTATTTGTTTTGGGATGCCCATTACAGAGAGGGTAGTTAACAAGTGTCTACAGACAGCTTGAACAGACTCATGTGCTTGAGAAGTAGCCAAAGATCATTAGGTCGAAGATCCCAGTGGTTGACTGCTCTCCGCTGGGAGATGGAAGGACCTAACAATTGATAGGAGGCTTTGGTAGAGCTAAATGCTGATAACAAGAAGTCAGGGGTATGAGCCAAGGTGGATTTCTGATGGCTAAAGAAACTCCATTTTATGCTAGGCATCCATCTTGGTACCCACCAGATGTTTGCCTCTGACTCCAGTCCCTGGAGGGTAAGTTCCCAGTAGTCGTCACTCAGTGGCTCAGGCCCAGAAATGTACAACCGTAACCATCTACTGGTTATAATATGACTGACTGCTTTTTGGCGTCTGTAACTTGTTTACACAGGCACAAGGATTACTGTGGGTCACTTTGACCACTTAACAGAGCAGACCGTTTTTTGCTTGCTTGTGTAGATACTAAAGGTCTTGTGGTTTTTGCCTTTAAAAATACTTCCCTGCTGGGTGGTGGTATGCATGCATGCCTTTAATCTTAGCACTCAAGAGGCAGATGCTGGCAGATCTCTGAGTTCAAGGCCAGCCTAGTCTATAGAGCAAGTTCCAGGACAGCCAAAGTTACAAAGAGAAACCTAGTTTCACACACACACACACACACACACACACACACACACACAATAAATAAATAAATAAATAAATAAATAAATAAATAAAATTAAAAAATAGCAGGATGGTGGTGGCACATACCTTTAATCCCAGCACTTGGGAGGCAGAAGCAGGTGGATCCCTGTGGGTGGATCTCTGTAAGTTTGAGGCCAGCCTGGTCTACAGAATGGGTTCTAGGACAGCCTAACGCTACGCACAGAGAAACCCTGCCTTGGAAAACTAAACCAAAAACCAAAACAATACAAAACAAAAAATTAGCCAACCAACCAAAAAACCAAAAACAAAACAACCCCCCCCCAAAAAAACCAGACAAACAAAAACCCAAAAACCTTTTCTTCATGACATGCCTGATATTTGGCTTTAAGGCGGCCATCCTGCTAGCAACTAATCAATAACTGCTTTAATTATATTGGATCAAGTCTATGGTCTTTTCCGAGGAGTCATGACCTCCATAACAGCCAGAAATAAGAGTGGGATGGCTTGAGCCGAAGTGAGAATCAGTCCATAATTGGAATCACTGAGCAGGGATTTGAAGGTAGAAAGGGCAGGAAAAGTTCTGCCCATAGGGGCGAGGTAGGGCTGTTCTGGGAGGGTGACAAAAGAGCCATGTTCCAGCATCATCACACTACAGGATGGTATCTTTGCCCGATTTATTGGCTCCATCTGAGAAATGACCAACGCATCAGAAATAGGATGTGTACTTGTGGGAGAACAGGCTTGTAAGGGATGTAATGTAATTCCACACAGAGACTTCATAGGAGGGAGGTGAAATGATATTTGTGTACCCCCCTCAACTCCCCCAAATCGGTAAAAACTATTTCTCATTTTTCTGGAATCTGCTAGAGAAAGTTGAACTTGTCTTGAGTTATAGGAGGATAAAGAATATCAGAGTTGGGGCTGGAGACATGGCTCTGCAGTTAAGAGCACTGACTGCTCTTCCTAAAGGTCCTGAGTTTAATTCCCAGCAACCACATGGGCTCTCACAACCATCTGCAATGGGATCTGATGCCCTCTTCCGGTGTGTCTGAAGAGAGTGACAGTGTACTCACATACATAAAATAAATAAATAAATAAATAA
>JADRCD010175605.1:0-27037 GCA_019843815.1 Montemys delectorum | reverse complement strand
AAGGAAGGAAGAAAAAACCAAAGAGTTTATCCTGAATACCCCAAGGTTGGGGGTGGGGGTGGGAGCAATGGGGAGGGAGAGCCTTTCAAGAGAAGACCAGCTATAAATGGAAAATTACACTGAAGGAAAACAAGTTTGATGTGAACCCATTTTTGACTCTGTCTGGAAATTCAGGGCATAAGGAAGTGGAGGGGACAGGAAGTGAGCAGATGTAGTCAGGCTGAACCACCCGTCTCTGGAGTTGGGGAGGACTGTGTGTGTGTGTGTGTGTGTGTGTGTGTGTGTGTGTGTGTGTGTGTTTGGAGAGAGAGAGAGACAGAGAGACAGAGAGACAGAGAGAGAGAAGGAGACAGAGAGAAGGAGAGAGGGAGGTGGCAACAGTAAAAGCAGTACCCACATGGCTACCATCCAAATACAGACAGACTCAAGCTCCTAGGGCTGCACATGCTGGCTCATGTTGGGAGCAGGGCGTGCAATATGGGGAGAAGCATGGGGGAGCACTATGAGGCTCGAGGGGCACTATGAGGCTCGAGGGGCACATCTGCTTTAAGAGGGTCATTATGCCCATGGATAAGACGATCCACTGGGTGAGTGATTGGTAGCTAATTGCTGCTCTCTCTGAGTAGGGCTGAACATTTACACTCAAGGCTGACAAGCTCCAGTCCCACAGCTCACTAGAGAAACACTGCTTATTTCTGAGATTCATGGTGCTCTGAATTTCTCATCAGAAAAGAAAAGCACTTTATAATTCCAATGGCCCTACATCAAAATATTGACACTAGTAAGAGGCAACATTTGGTGACAGTGGAAGGACTCTGTTTACCTTCTTGGGTGGGACACGTCAAACACAGTCATGAGCTCCACAGGGGTGAGCATGGGCTGCTGTACAGGGTGGTCCCAGAAGATGACAAAGTCTAGGGATGTTGTAACTGTCTTAACTTGTCTAAGTAGTGTCTATGTGGTTTGTATGACAGGGCAGCCTTGTGACACATTTCTTGGAGCATGTCCCTGTTGTGAAGCATACATCTGCCTTAAGACCTGAGGTCAAAGTCTCTGGGTTGTGGTCCCATGAAGACCCCTTCCTGGACATGTGGCCTTGAACAATAACATAACCCCCTGGGCTTGGGTCCTCATCTCTAAAGTAAGACTGTTGATAGCACCTACATCACGGGCTTAAAAAGGACGATGTGCTGAAAGCTACTCCAGAGAATGCCTGGTACAAAGCATTCAATAAATATCCATAATGACCATTACTGTGGAGTCTTTCAGCTTGGGCTCCCAATTACCCTGCTAGCCAGTCCTAGAAATGGAGCTGAAAAAGATACTAAAGGTCCACATGGCAGAATATTACTTAGCAATATATATATATATATATATGTGTGTGTGTGTGTGTGTGTGTGTGTGTGTGTGTGTATAATTTAGCACTGAAAAAGTCATGAGCTATCGAGTTACAAGAAAGTGTGGAGGCATTTTAAAGACAAATGACGGACAGATGCCAACCAGAAAGGCTGCAGACTGTCTGATGCCTACCATGTGGTTATCTGAGAAAGTTTAGAACATGGAGACAGAAGATGTGCATGGCCACCTGCAGTTAGATAATTCTGTGGACAAGGACGACTTTTTTCAGGCAGGGAAGCCAGCTGTGTGGTACAGTGAGGAGAGATGGCTGTCACTGTGTTTGTTATAACCTTTAAAAGGTACAACCCCAAGAGAAAACCCATTGTAAATTCCGGACCTGGGGTAGCAACATGCTCTCAGTGTAGGTTCATGTGCCACTCTAGTAGAAGTTGGTCACCATGACAGAGGCTTTGGGGGTGGGGGCAGGGAACTTGTTGTACTCTCTGTTAGGTTTTGTTGTGACCTTGAAACATTTTTTTTTTTTTAAATCAAGTCTATTAACTAAGAACAGTTATAGGATACCTGGTGTGTTGAGCATGCCTATAATCCCTTGGGAGGTAGGAAAGGGTTGAAAGTTCAAAGCCAACCTGGACTGTCGCAAACAAACAGTTATAGGTATCTCTCCACCATTATCATTTATTGGCTGTATAAGAGTTCCAAGTTAAATGTGTGAGAAAGAAAATCAAGAGGTGTGTGAACATTCAAAGGATGATAGGTCTGAAGACAGAGCTTTGCCATAAACAGCTCCGTGTGGAGAAAATACAAATGAAAAGGCCATTGTGGGGTATGAAGAGGATCACACAAAACATTTAGGGAGACTTTGCAGGTCTGCTGGACAGAGAAGGACAGAGCCAAGGTCCTTCCTCCACACATGAAGCAAAAAACAAGAGAATGCAGGAAAATAGGAAAGCCCTTCTGCCCAGAGTTTGTGCTCAGTGGAAAACAGAAATATTGGGTCATTCAAATAGGAAAGAGAATAAAGAAGCCAAGAAAGAATATGGTTCCTGAAGTCTGCTTAGCTGGTGACTGCTGTATTAAGAAACCATCTAAGTGGATCAATGTTCCAAGAAGGCCCAGGAAAGCCAGTGGTAGTTACTGAAGTAAATGTGAGAGAGCCAGGTGTTGTGACACAAGGAGACAATCATGTCCAAGTTATCAACAATCCAGGAAAGGATGGGTGCACAAAAGGCCTTGCTGATTTGACAGTTGTTTCACCAAGAGTGTCATGGTGAAGATGCTCGCTGCCTCTTGACTGCTCTGCGGCCTCAGAACCACCTTCCTCAGTCTGAGGGACACTCCTCCTCTGTCCTACAGACAGAGCAAGCACACAGTGCCAACTTCATAGCATCTATCTCTCAGGAATTCTGCTTTCTACTGGCCCAGGGCTTCTGAAATTGAATATGTTCATGAGTCATCTGTGAGTCGCCTGAGGCATCAAGGAGGACTCTTCAGAAGCAGTGGCATCAGAATTGACACCTGAGCAATGAGTGGGTCAACAATCAAATAGCTAAGAGACGAAGCACATCTGGGGTTCAGGGACTAGTGTTTGGGGCAAAGGGAGCAGTGACTGTCTGTTGCTGGGAAGGCAAGGAAAGCTGCAGCATGGTGGGAGCACCGCTGGCAAGCAGAGAAAGTAGAATGATGGGGCCAGGGAGAGCCCAGAAGCTGCTCAACCCACAAAGCACACATCCCATCACTGAGCTCACTGAGCTGTGTCCTCAGTCTCGATGGGAGCATTTTGAGAAAGCAAAGGGACATAAACTATCTCAAGGAAATTGATCCAGAAGCATAGCAATTGAATACAGGTGGCCCAGGACATGGTGGCAGCCATGGAGAAAGTAGAAGTCAGAATGATGACACACTTCGGAGACAGAACTTGATGGTGAGTTAGATGAGGAAGAGGTGATTACATGCTGTGCTGGGTTACGAATTCTGAAAATGAAGAAATGGCGAGAAGTCAGATATCAGGCCCCGGGGGTCTTGATATGTAAGCTGACAGACTCCTACAAAACGAGAGAGTACCTGAGAGTGAAGAGGGATAGCCATGGAGAGAGGCTGGCCTGTGGCTTGAGCTCAGGAGGTTGGTAGAGGTAGAAGCTAAGGACTACAGGCTATGTAACATGGATGAAAGAGTGAAAGCGTGTACATAGATGGAGAAGGGGAGAGCATGGAGACATGGAGGACAGTGTACAGACAGAGAAGCAGAGAGGATGTGGGAAAGGGATGGCAAGAAGACATAGACAACAATGGTGGCCACCACCAATGGAATGTCAACCACATGCCAGACACTGCAGTAGACATTTTCTACCAATTTTCATTATTACCTTATCCTAATGACCCTGGAGGAAGTATGGCTATTTCACTCACTTCAGAGATGAAGGAGGAGCCTGAGGGTGCAGAGCTGGGTGGGGTTGGGGCTGGTAAGTTACTTAGGATCCCTGGGTTAGGGACTTCAAGAGCTGAGATTTAGATCCAGCTCTACTCTCCCACCTTCTGATCTTGATTCAGGGACATTGCTCCCATCGAGCCTGCCACAGCAGAGGAACAGACGTCTCCCGGCACCCCAGAGAGCAAGGTGCTGAGTGATGAGCTAATTTGGAAGTGTAACTCAAAACCCTTCTGTGACTGAGCTGTCTCAGAGCCCGATATACTCATCCATCACCGGGAGTATTCACACCATTGTGTCTGGCCCTACCTAAAGGACTTTTTTATTGTCTGCCCTTCTTCATGAGTAATGCCACTTTCCATTTTAAGCAGGGAGCTTCAGGAGATGACCACAGTATAAGCCATGATTTAAAGCTACGCACTGCCTGGGTAGTTACTCACCCCCCTGCAGTGTGGCTGGCACACACCCTTCCATCAGGGACACTGCTGGAAGACCCACTTGCCTGCTGAAGCTTGAAGGCAATCCGGATGCCTCAGAGTCCGACTGGGCATGGTGCCAGGATGTGTGGAGGCTGGTGGCTTGGCCGGCTCTCCACCTGAAATGCTGGCTGGTTCTGAGCCCCCTGTGTACACTAAGGTTGTGTTACTTGTCTGTGTGGCATCTGCTGAGGGCCTACTATGTGCCAGGCACTCTGGTTCTCTGCTAGAGCAAGCTGCACAGCTACCAGTCTCAGGGAGATAAACAGGCAAGTAAAATAAAATGTCACAACCAATAGATAAAATATGTAATCCAGCAAGTCCAGGGGAGTCTGGGGACCAGCAGCCATAGGGCTAGACGCCATGATAGACAGGGAGGACAAATACCATGTTGGCTGGTTTTCAGAATTGTAGGCTAACAAAACAAGCTAAAGAGAGAAGTTTGAAGTTATTCCAAGAGTCACTGGGAAGGCAAAGGAAACCCCGAGTTACAATGTAGGCATTTTTCACACAAGACGTACATGTGTGTGTGTGTGTGAGAGAGAGAGAGAGAGAGAGAGAAAGAGAGAGAGAGAGACAGAGACAGAGACAGAGAGAGAGACAGAGAGAGAGACAGAGACAGAGACAGAGACAGAGAAAGAGAGAGAAAAAAAGACAGAGAGAGACAGAGGTGTGTGCAGGAAGATAATGATGAAGATGGGTGGGGCTGAAGATGCTAGGCAGTCAAGGATGACAAATGTCCAGAGAAGCAGGTAGAAGTGGGGAAGGTAGGGAGGAAAAGGCTGGCTCTGGATGACCTAAGACTGTCTGAGTCAGAGAAGCCAGGAGGCCCAGCTTAAAGAGAGCCCAGGCTTCCTGAGGGAAGCAGATACCAGGCACAGCCAGGCTCCTAGGGGATCCTGGCCAGAGACATCTTCTAACCTCTGAAGGTTCTACCACCTCTTCAGAAAGCCTGCCACGTGCCAGCAGGTAAGGAGAAAGTATGTTCTAAGCCTCTTGTATGTATGTGTTCCTGAGGCCATTCTGGAGGGCACAGTTCTCGCTGTTATGTATGACTCTGGGCTTATAGAGCCAATTAACTCAGAACCATGTTCCTCATGTGGTAGGTGGCAAAGAAGAGAGCAGCTGGCCTTGCAGGGCCGTGCCAACACAGACTGACAATGTTGTCTACTGTCCCCTTCATAGTACACTTGCTAGCTTGCAGGTGAAAGACTGGTGCACAGCGGCTAATGGTCCGACTCAGATTCTGTAGTGGGCATGGTGGAACCAGGGTTCAAGTGCAGATGCGGCTGACGACAGCTGTATGTTGGCAGGGACATGAGGAAGTGAGGGTTAGATGAAGTCAGGTGACCATCTGAGAAGACTCTCTTCTCCCACGCTAAGTGCATAGCAAGGCTTCCCTGCGCTATAGCCCCTCTCGTTTGAACCTTAAGATCAGCTACCGAGAAAGTTCAAGCTTCATTTGTGAGGGGATCCCCACTTTCCTAGAGGGAGCCTTAAGAGAGAAACTTTCAGCACAAACTCAAGGCATTAAGTTCTGGACTAGCAAGGGGGATGTCCAGCGTTTTTTAAATTAATTATTAAAATTTCCTTGGTTATATAAAAAGGGTTCCTTAGAAATTGTACAAAAATAATACAACACGCACAAAAAAAAAATAAAGCCACTGATATTAAACAATAAACTGCTAAAGGTATCTTAGCTATAATCTTACCACTCAGTGCTGGCTACGATCATATTTTGAGGGGTGTATGTGTTGCATAGTGTGCATGTGTGTGCAAATGTGTGTATGTCACTTGTAGTCTTCCCTTCCTACTGTACTCATTGGTATTGCCTTTTGAAGTCAGAGTTCTCAATATCCGAAATCATTACTGCCTGATTTAATCTTTGTCCTTAAGGGAGACGCGTGCGCTGATATACATGTTTGGGAGTCCACTAAGGATCAGCAGAGCACGGCAGGACTACCACTTTGTTCAAACGGGTGGACACCGACTGGATACAGTTTATGGGGAGGGGGGTGATTAGGAAGTGCTTGCATTTTCCTTACCTACTAAAGTCTGCTTCTTTGTTTAGGGATCTCATGTGGCTGAGGATGACTCTGAGCTCACCATCCTCCTCCTCCCGCTTCCCAAGGGCTAGGATTACAGGTGTACGCCACAACATTGGTTTTAGATGATACTGGGAACTGAATCCAGGATCACTGAGCTACGCCCTTAGCCCCAAGGACTCAACTATTATTAACTACTGACATCATACCACAATTTAGCCATCCTGACTAACTAGAACTATGGGCTCAATATCCTCTCATTCCCATTACCTTTCTGCAGGCTCCACTACCTTCTGTTGCTATGAATTTGACTTGTTCTATATTTGACATATAAGCAAGATCTGTGCTCTTTGTCTTTCTGTACCTGGCTTATCTGCTTAGTTAGTATCTCTGGGCTCATCCATCTTCTTTTGATTAAGGCTAAAGAGTATTCCATCTGTTGATGGGCATCTAGGCTGATTCCTAACCTTGGTTGCAGTAGATGCAAGATAAAAATATCTTGGTTGCGATAGACGTGGGGATAAAGATGTCTATTTAATACAGTGATTTCAATATATTCAATAGTGGAACCACTTACCATCTCTTCAGGCCCAGGGATTTGTTTATTTTTATTTTATGTGTATGAATATTTGCCTGGATGTATGTCTGTATATCATATAAATGCCTGTATCCATGCAGGCCAGGAGAGGATGTTAAATTGTCTGGGACTGAAGTTATGGATGGTTGTAAGCTACTGTGTGGGTGCTAGGAACTGATCCCTGGTACTCTGCAGGAGTAGACAGTACTTTTAACCACTGAGCCATGTTTCCATCCCTACCCCTACCCCCAGCCCATTGTTAAGAAGGTTTTTTCTTATGTATTTTCTTCTAGTAGTTTATAGTTTTGGCTTTATACATCAGATGCCCATCCACTTTGAGTTGATCTTTTTATATTATACGACCCAACACATTTATTAAACTTGTGTTGCATGCCAGACCTAGGTGAGAAACTGGGAAATAAAAGCTGAGCAAGACAGACAGGGGTTCTATCCCTAATGCAGACAGCCAGTGTGAGGCTTGCTCTGAGTCTGAGGGAAAAGCAGAAAGTGCCCTGTCTTTCCAAGGCAGGTGGGGGTGGAGATAGGGCTGGTACAGAGAGCTCTAGGCCAACAAGAAAGCAAGATCAAAGGTGAACACAATATTGGCATATTTTGGAACTGGAAGTTCACCCTTGTTGGAAGCCACTGGTGGATGTGATGCCAGGGAACTCTTGGGCCATCTGTCTTCTCTCAATTCAAAGACCAGGAAACAGCTCAAGTATACACTCTGCAGGTGTGCTTGCCAACGGGGAATGGGTCCCGGAACACAGTAGATTCTCCATGGCCATTTGTAGAATAAATGAAAGAGGTCAGGCAAGTGGTCTCAGCCATCTTCTCTGGCATCACCAAGTGCCAAGGGAAACAGGTGTGACTAGGGATTTGAAGCACTGGTTGTCTTCCCTGGCCATATCCCTCCTAGAAATGACAGCAGTCGTCAGAATAGTTAGAACCATGTCTCGGGAAGGCAGGTCACGCTCATCTGCTGAAGCACAGGGCCGTCTGTCTAGGCTCCCATAAGTGGAAAAACAGGCAAAAGAGGAGTGGACAATGTTCCCAGTGCCCAGCCTGGTACAAGAGGGTGAGCTGGCTCCTCTGCTAGGTGTCATCACCTGAGCTATAATTATGTCTCATCTCAGTCAGCTGCTTCATATCTGAGTCCCACATTCCCAAGACATGCTGCCACCTTCTCAGAGAAGGTGCCTGGACTGACGTCCCCCAAATATTCCGGTCAGGCAGCTGTGAAGACCGACTTTGCCCTTGGCAAACACACCCACACGTGGGAGGCTCCCTTAGCTACTATGTGGGCTTCTGCATGCACGCCCCTGCTCTACCTGTTCACCATGCCACTCAGCAGCCAGAGTGACCTTTTAAAAATTGCAAATCCGATGATGTCACCACCCAGCCTGCCTTTGTCTGGTCTTTTCCCATCATCCTGCCAATAAAAGCCCACAAAGCTGCAAGTAATTCGACAGCTGCTTCTAGCCACAACCTCCTCTCCTCCTCCCTGATGGATTCTTTAGTTCCTCGACTGAAATATTCTCCTTCTGGACTCAGTACTTTTGTATATGCCTGTCTCTACAGCCTTCCAGGAGGAACAACCCTTTCTCTGGGACACCCTGCCATCATCTCTCAGGCTCTGTAGATCGATTGTCATGTGGCTCCTTGAAAGCCTTCCACTTCACTGTTCTAACGTGGAGTTCATCCAGAATCCCTTGGAGTTTGAACTTCAAGAGTGCCTCATTACGTGTGTCTTACTCTCTATGACTTTCCTCGTGCCTGGCACTACTAGGTGCTCATCAAGGCATGTTGTACGAAGGCATACACATTCAGATTCTTGAACTCGTGGAAGCAGCCTCTCCAGATAAAATGAGGGCCGAAAGAAGCTAAAACACAGTGCTGCTGTCTTGCTTCAGCACTGTCGTTTCATCTGGGATGGGATGGCCTGCTTCTGTGCTGTGGGTAGGCCTGAGTTAATTCTTGAGAACCACTTGCTGGCTTAGCTCAGAACAGTCTGGGCCTTTGTAGTAGGCCATGCCAAAGCAAAGCCTTGGGAAAAAAAAAAACCCACAAACATCAGACCATGTCCAGGTGCTTCTGCATGGCCCCAGCCTCCTGCCGCATAACAGAGCAAGAGCAAGGAGCCTGCCCTCCTCTTGCCCCCGTGCTCTGTTTTGCTTCCTCCTCCACCCCCCTCCCAGTAGCAACAACAATTATTCAGTAAAGAAAATAAGAGTAATGGAAAGAACGAGAAAAAAAATAAACATTGAAATGGGCAGTGTCCCTTAGCTACTGCTTAAACACACACACACACACACACACACACACACACACACACACGGTAGATTTGGAGACATTTCAGTGACTTTGCCAAGGGAAGAAAAATAATCAAGTTTCTTCCTCTTAGGTGGCACCACTTTTCTTTATGTTAACACAAAAAGAGAGTTACTGAGGCCCATGGTTCACACAGAGTCCCCTGGGGTAACCTGCTAGAGGAGGGCTTCCCAGGGTTACTTGGCCCAGTGCATTACTACTAAGAAGAGGAATGGGCCATGCACAGAAGAAAGCTCAGGATGTGAGCAGCATGGTGGGTCCTGTGCTGATACCAGGAGAGGAAGCTGAGGAGGGAGCTCCACTAGCCCAGAAATTCCAAAGGCAAGTGCCAAAGAGACTGAACAAAGAAAACTGCCACACATCAGACTATGACACGCAGAAAGATGGAATCTCCTGGCCCCTCTTCTAGTGCAAGTGGAAAAGAAGGGGCAGATTCCACTAATTCACTAAGTTAGCACCGCCTGAACTAAAGCTAGCAGCAGGGACCTGTGGCAGACAGACTAGGAAGGTGATGGTGGCAGTGGGATTGGCCAGAAGCAGATAGTTGCTTCGTGTCCATCAAGACCTTTGTGTATGTGGAGTGTGTTTCATGCATTAGGTCAATTACTCCACCTGGCCACCTCCCACAAGATTAGTACAGTCATTAGTCTATGAGAGAGAATGTTGAGATTCAGGGGATCCAGGGGGCTTGCCTAGAGTGAACTGGTGCCAAGCTAGATGGGAAGCCAGGTCCCCAAATTTGGAGTAACTGATGTAAACTGTTATAGTGCATCTCCCTGATTTCCTGGTGCTTATAATCAAGTGGAAAAAGCCTCATAAGATAAACCTGCTGCTCTTCCAAACACTTACAAGAAAGACCCATCAAGTTCAAGTTCTACTTAAAGCGCGCTACTGGTTCTAGCCCCAACTTCTGAGCTCTCCCACACTCCTCCCACAAGTCAGTTCCAAAGGCTTACAAACCATGAGCTCAGGTTTATCAGTGACAACCCCACTCTCAGATTTATCAGTGACAACCCCACTCCCTGTACCAACTTTCTGTACTGGTTAATTCTTATGCTGCTGTGGTAAAATATGCTGGCAAAAACAGCCTAAGGAAGGATTTATTTTGGTTTAAAGTCTGAGGATAAAGTCTACCATTCAGGGAAGACACGCTGGCAGGGACATGAGGTTGCTGGTCAAACTGTGTCCTCACTCTGGAATCAGACAGGGATGAATGCTAGCGCTCAGCTCACTTTTCCCCTTTTTATGCAGAGCTCTAACCTACATGATGCCGTAGGTTGCGTCTTCCCAATTTATTCAACCAAATGAAGAAAATCCCCCACAGTTATGCCCAGAGACCTATCTCTTCAGACATTCTAGATCCTGTTGACAATCAATATTAACCATTATAATGTTCATATAAGTATATGCTTATATAATTTTATTTTATAAAATGTTTACATTTTAAATATAAAAATTAACAGGAGAGCCCAGCACCATGGCACACAACTTATAAACCCAGCACTCAGGAGATAGAGGAAGGGGGATCAGGAGATCAAGGCAAGCCTCTAGTACACGGAAAGTTCAAGGTCAGCTTGAACTACATGAGACTCTGTCCAAAAGAAAAGAAAATGTAGTGGGAATTAATTCTAGCAGAAATAATCATATACCTTAAAATATTTTCATCATTATATATATATTCTAATTTTCCTATCTTTGCCTACCTATATGAATTGTCCACTTCCTGTTTATTTGTTGAATTGATAAGGCAGAGCTAAAATTAGCCCTGTTCCCCAAGTACGGGGCACCATGCCCCTGTGGTACATGAGAACACATGTGTCTTAGAGATGCTGTGACAGCAAATGAAAGCCCCTTCCAAGTCTCCGGTTTTTTGTTGTTCAAGGAGAATGTCCTTGTTTGGAATCTTTATGTTCCCAACTCCCTGGAAGCACTGCTATTCTGTTGGTAACCTAAAGCATTCTGTGGGCAGGATGCAACCAAAGACAAGATGGACGAATCAGTGACACTCTTTCTTCAAGGAATTTATAGCTGACTTGGACTTACGCAATTACTCCACAGAGTTAGTTTCCTTTAATAAGGAGAATTAAGTCCAATTTGACAAGTTGCAAATAAGGAACCTTTATGGGAAGGGAGAAGGAAGCCTCACACGTGTGCTGAAGGCATGGGAGAGACATGAACTCTGGGGAGGAAAGAGCCTCCTCTCCTGGAGGATCATCCTAGCAGCTTGATTTCCTCCCATCTTCTCATTTTAATGCACAAACAACAGCATCAAAATAATAAATGAGCAATTGACTAAAGTAATGGTCCAGCCAGCATGGGGGGTAATTTCAGAACGGAAATCTGAGCCTGGCCAGATAGTCTGCTGAGAGAATGATTGAAGAGAGAAGCTCCTAGAAGCAGATAAAATGTCTTTGTAATGTTTGCCTTGAGGAAAGGCATCCTTTCACAGGAAGAAGGCCAAATCCGGTCTATTTTCGTAGGAGCATTTCAAGTGGTCAGTCGACTTATTTCCTGTGGTTCCCAGAAATTCTGCAGCTGACTCTGAAGAGGATGTTGGTGATAGGGAATGGGGACTTGATGAGTGAGAATCAGTAATTATCTCTATATTTGCCTCTTTTTTTTTTCTATAAAAATAGTCTAGGGGAAAGCCACCTGTTTAAAAAGTGCAAGGTTCATTACAAAAGAGCTTAGAGAGGCCCATGAAAATCCATCCCTCAGTGTGGCAGAGTCTTTAGGTCTTGACAATTTGCAAAGCTGAAATTGTATTTATCTGCTCAATCTCTCACCCTCTTCCTCATCACCTAACAAACCATTTGGGCCAGCCCTTGAGGACTAAGAAGCAGGTGAAGAAAAGTGGGCTCTACACCTAGGAGCTTAGTGTCTAAGAAAGGAGACACACCAAGAGGGAACTCACAGTGAGGGAGAAATAATTAATTACAAGTGGTGGTAAGGAAGATAAGAAAGAGCAGGAGGCTGCACCGCCTGGAGAGATGGCTCAGTGGTTTAGAGTACTTGCTACTCTTGCAGGGACCCCATGTTTGACTACCAATACCTACATGATGGCTTACAACTACCCCATAACTCAAGTTCCAGGGAATTCCCCCCCACACACACACACCATCTTCTAACTTCTGTGGATACGAGGTATGAACATGGTGCACATACACACATATAGGCAAAATATTCGTACAGAGAAATCTTTCAAAAACTGATCAGTATATTTTAGAGAGAGGGGGAAAGAGAACATAGGGGGAGAGGGGCACTAAACTTGGGTGGGGAGGTCAAAGAACATCTCTGAGGAGGTGGCCCCTTAGCCACCATCGAAAGGGTGAGTAGAAGCCAGCCAATAGCTACTGCTAGGAAAAGACATTGCTGGAAAGGGAACCGTTTATTGGAAGACTGTATGGTGGAGACCACAATGAACTTAGGATCTAAGAGTAGATGAGGAGGAGGCTGGAATATGGGACCAAAGTAGTGTGGGGATATCCTGTTTTTCTTTTCTTTCTTTTCTTTTCTTTCTTTTCTTTTTTTTTTTTTTTTTTTAGACAGGGTTTCTCTGTATAGCCCTAGAAGTCCTGGAACTCACTCTATAGACCAGGCTGACCTTGAACTCAGAAATCCACCTGCCTCTGCCTCCCAAGTGCTGGGACTAAAGGCGTGTGCCACCAACACCCAGTGTCCACATAGCATCCTAAGGCCCATACCAGGATTTATATTTTGCTTCATAGAAATGCAGAATTATAGAAAATTTAAGCCAGGGAATGATCAACCTCAAACAGGTTTTTAGAGCTCTCCCTGACACTGTGCATTAAGTAACATAACGAATCAATAAGAAAAGTGGGCTCGGATGGGCGTGGTAGCACACACCTTTAATCCCAACACTTGAGAGGCAGAGGGAGGTGGAACTTTGTGAGTTCGAGGCCAGCCTGGTCTATATAGTGAGTTCCAGGATAGCCAGGGCTACACAGTAAGAGCCTACCTCAAAAACAAAAACAAAGAAAAAATAAAATCAAAGGAAAGGAAAGGAAAGGAAAGAAAAAAAGAGAAGAGCCAGGTGGTGGTGGTACACGCCTTTAATCCCAGCACTTGGGAGTCAGAGACAGGCGGATTTCTGAGTTCGAGGCCAGCCTGGTCTACAGAGTGAATTCCAGGACAGCCAGGGCTATACAGAGAAACCCTGTCTTGAAAAACCAAAAAAAAAAAAAAAAAAAGAAGAAGAAGAAGAAGAAGAAGAAGAAGAAGAAGAAGAAGAAGAAGAAGAGAAGAGAAGGAGAGACAGAACTGAAGGTGTGGTAGCCCAGTGCAGAAACTGCCAAAGGAGCTGGTATGCAATATTTTATTTAAAAATTCAATGTAATGGGGAAAATATGTATATTAGAAATAACAATAATAATGAGGAAGAGGATGAAAGACAGTTTCAGTAAAGACGGTAAAAATATGTGAGCCAAACAAACATGACATGAAGCCTAATAGTTGTGTGTGTGTGTGTAAGTATACATATACACATGGACAGGTGTGTGTGTACAGTAGTTGAGACAGATGGTAGTAATAATCATAAGTTACCATGGCATATTTAAGCCTGAGATGAAGCAGGGTAGTGAGGGGAGCTTCTTCAGATGAAGGTGGTACAACAGAATTTGATGCTGAGGAGGCAGAAGCCCTGCCTCAAAATGCTGTGTGTTAGTAAGGATTTTCTGTCCATCAAATTCTCCGCACTGCGAAATCCTATAGTCTAAGGACTATCCCTGTGGAAGGTCATGTTGAGCAGCAACATTCATCTATGTATGGACTTCCTGTAAGAGCAGATCTATGGGAGTATCACACCACTGTGGGGCTTCGTGCAGTAGGATGGAAACACTGAGAACGATTTGCCTTCTCTCTGCCCGGCTCCATGAGCCTATCCGAAGGCAGGTTGATAGAACTCTAGAAGAGCCCCTGGAACTTGACAAGAGCGGAGAGGATCTGGGAATGTGGACCCTTGGCCGTCCAGGGTAATTATACACGTAAATATGGCAGCAGAGAGAAGATAGGAGACCCTTTGAAGCCTCTCCTCCCCTCTTGTTGCCCAATCTGTTCTCAAAGGCCAATAACTTAGGTGTCTCCATTTTTTTTTCAAAAGGCAACACCCAACACAGTGATTCTTGGATCCCTAAAACATGAGAGGGGTAGTGGATGCTGAAGAAGATAAATGGCTTTGGAAGGTCAGATAGAAACCACACACAAAGGAGGAGACCATGAGCGCTGAAGAGCTGCGAGCACGGTATGCTTTGAGCTGCCAGCCAAGCTTGAGTAACCTTCTCGGAGAGGCCTCCTCTGACAGAGGGGTGGGCAGCCGCCGCCGCGGCTAGTGGTGCCTACCTGCCCTCAGCATTTTCTGAGATATGGCGTCTTGACCGTAACATGTACCTTCCTGGAGACAGGAGATACCAGGGCACATTTATCTCTTAGGTTAGCTCTTAAAAGGGCAGGAGACTTCAGCTCACTTCCAAGTGATTTCATCCCTTATCCAAGGCTGGCCATTCCTTCCTGCTCCGTATCCCTCCCATAATATGCCCCCGGATGCTCCACTGTATGGGTACCCGTATGTGGAAAGCTACGTTGCAAGATCCTGAGAGCCACGGGGAGCATTGAAATGCAGAGCAAACGGAAAAACAGCCTTTTGGGAACTATTCATGTGGGATCAGAGAGAGTTGGTACATACAAGGAAATCTAAAAATAACCAGAGCCCTTAAAAAGGAGAATACCAAAGGGAGCAAGTGTGTCCCTGCTCCGCTGCAGTTCCAGCAATACCAGCCTTGGAATGCTTGCACCGCCGCCGGAGCCTGTGATACCCACAGGGTCCCTTTGCAAACCCTGGGCCTAGCTCTGCCACTGGTTCCCAGCCTGGGATTCTCAGGGTCCAGCAGGGGCCTCCATAGCTTTCTTTCAAGGCCTAGAAGTAAGCAAGCTCCATGGGTTTTCATTCCTCCCTTGGTACCCAAGCATCTTAAACATCAGCTACACTCCCCACCCCACCCCCGCCCCACCCCCCCGCCCCACCCCCCCCACCCCCCGCCCTGCCACCTACTCTTCCAGAGACACTTTGGAGAGCATCTAGCCAAAATAATGAGTTTCGTCCGTTTTCATACTGTTTTAATTGAGCCAGGGCTGTTGAAAAGGAGGCTGCTGCCTGATAGGGAGGTGATGTTATAAACAAATGTTGAGGGGGTGAGGGCTTGAGGTCTTGTCTAAGACAAAGGTCTACTTTGCTGAAATTCCTCCACGGCACAGTTGTCTAGGGCTGAGAAAAATGGGGCTACTTATATGGCTCGCAGAAGGAGTACAAAGCTCTCCCCAAATGAGCCTCTGAGAGAAGCTCATTTGCTCAAAGTGCTTCATGAAACTCCAGTAGTTTAATTAAGAATCGACCCACCAAAGCACAGGAGCAATGAGCAATGTAATAATTGTACCTACCGGCACTTGTCATGTGGAAGGTTCCTGCCTAGGCTTTGTTCTGTTTCCTTATGACACCATCACAAGATCAGCACTCCTGGTTTTCTTTATTACTATCTGCTGTAGATGGAACCTTGGGCTACTTGCTAAACATGACCTTTACCACTGTGCTATATCCCCAGTCCCAGGTAACCCAGAGAAACAGAAAGGTCAAGTAACTTGCCAGTCATAAAGGAGTCAACAGACACCACAGAAACCAAAATTCAAGTCTCAAAGGGTGAGAGTGCTCCCTTTGCAGGGGCATTTTTCAAACCTCTAAAGTTGGCTCTTCCCCAAGTGGGTTCTGGCCTTGTCCCACCGCTTTATCAGCCACCGAGGGTGATAATGATATTCTATGACTCTGGGTCACCTTGAGGCATAAAAGGAACAAGCTGGAGGTGGCCACTGCAGCACACGGGAAGGGACAGCTGTCATAGGCAACTTGTATGAGAGCAAGTTCTCATCCCTTCTCTGTTGCTTTCTATGGGGCTACACAAGTCACAAAGGCTGGTAGGGTACAAAGAACAGAGAAGGTGAAGGGTCACCCAGTACAAAGAGCATTTGTTCTCATCACACTCAACCCAACTGTGGAACTGTGGAAGCAGAAAACGTTATGTTCAGATCTTAAGCTTTCAACACTAAAATGGGACAAGGATACATTTTGAAATTGAAAATATTACTCTATTCATTTACCACCTTTGTTAAAAGGGGGTGGGACAATGCTTCTCTAAGAGAGTTTCTTTGAAAGTTAATTAATGTACTCAGCATGTTCAGGACCATGCCTGGTACCCCTCCCACCCCCCCACCCCCTCCCCACCCCCCGGCACACTAAGAACTTTTACTGTTTATGGTTGTATCTAGAGCAGGCTGTTGGGCAATGCTTTGGTAGGGCAAGGCTTCGGCTGGTCCAAATAGATAACAAGCATACTCATCGAAAGACTGAGCTTGAAGATGTTAAGATTTCTAGGTCAGGAGTGGGTAGGGGGTCAAGGGGGGAGCAGGCAGGAGAAAATACTCTGCAAGCACCATCTTCCAAAGGGCAGGGAAGTCAGCTGACTTGAAGAAAGGAATGTCCTTGCCGGGCCCGTCCTAGAGACTGTAAAGTTGCACAACAGATTAAAAAGATTTTTTGGAGACACATCAGTCAGAGGAGGCTGAAGGAAGAAGATTGAGGGCTGCAGGAACCCCTGCAGAATCACTTAACATTTGGCTCTGAGCCCCAGCTTTAATGCATCAGTCTACAGGAAGGATCTTTCTGTTTAAGATGTGTACAGGTCTTCAGGACACTTTGGACCAGAGTGTCCCATTAAAATCCAGACAGAACTGGGGCCAGCTGAGCACACCACTGCGCCAGGCAGCCTCTGCTTTCCCTCTCCGTATGCATCTGTTCTCTGAAGGCACTTAAAAGAGTGTCTGACCTCCGGTTGGATGATGATCTTGTAGCGTGGAGGAGGTTGGAGGGCGACTAAACCAGACTGCAGAGGATAAAAGGTCTCAAACAGAGGGAGGATGTCAGAAACGACCCTCATGGGGAGGGAGTGCATCTGTCTCTCTCTGTCTCTGTGGAGATGTATAAGGTCATAGGCTGAGACTGAGCTGCCGGGTGATGCACCTGGATGAGATAACAGTCTCACTTCTTGCCAATTACACTTGATCCAAGCCACAATGGCTTTCTCTGGAGCCTAGCTGAGTCTGTCAGGGCTGATCAAGCCACCTCGAGGGTAGAAAGCACAGTGGTACATGCTTTTTATTTCAGTACTCAGGTGGCAGAGGCAAACAGATTTCTGTGAGTTCAAGGCCAGTCTGTCATACATAGCAAGTTCCAGGTTAGCCACGGCTACATAGAGAGACCCTATCTTGAAAGATTTTTTAAAATGGCGTTGAAAGATTTTTTTAAATGGAGTTGGGCCGGGCAGTGGTGGTACACGCCTTTAATCCCAGCACTTAGGAGGCAGAGGCAGGCGGATTTCTGAGTTCGAGGCCAGCCTGGTCTACAGAGTGAGTTCCAGGACAGCCAGGGCTACACAGAGAAACCCTGTCTCAAAAAACCAAACCAAAACAAAACAAATTAAAAACAAACAAACAAACAAAAAAACAGAGTTGGGATAGTTCATCTGTCATACATCATGGAACAACCCCAATGAGACACAGTCCCCTAATCAAACATAACAGCAATTCTATAGGCAATCAGATAGAAGTTAACAATGGGTAAACAATGACTTGAAAAGGGCTGTAGAGAACTTGGTCACTGAGTTATGAAAGTACTTGTAGTTTTTTAAGATTTTGGATTGGGAACTAGGGACTTCGGGGCTCTCTTTTCCTTTCTTTCTCTAAATTCCCAGGTCATCTACAGCATTCTCTCCAGGGTATGTGACTGTGAAGTTATTGACACGTGAAGTATGTCATCTTGATGTCCCCCAAGTATTTGATTCTGGAAGCCCAGGAACAGTGTATGTCTCACAACTTGTGAGCTCCTTGGGATCAGAGGGCTCCTAAAGCACTGGAGAGGAGGGTGGTAATGTGGATCAGTAGTAGAGAACTTGCGTAGCATGCAGGAGAGACTGAGCTCAGTCCCCAGTGCTGAAAAGAATGGAGAGGAAAACTAATACTCAGGCCCCCTGTCATCGTGGACAACATAACCTTCAAACCCACAAATTCACAGAGAGCCCCTGACTGCACATCATAGCCATCTAACCCAGTGTTTCTCAATCTGTGGGTCTCAACCCCTTTGGGATCAAAGGACCCTTTCACAGGGGTCACATATCAGATATCTTGTATATCAGATATTTACATTGTGATTCATAACAGTAGCAAAATTACGGCTATGAAGTAGCAATGGAAATACTTTTATGGTTGGGGGGGTCATTACAACGTGAGGAACTGTATTAAAGGGTTGCAGCATTGGAAGGTTGAGAGCCACTGATCTAAGCAACTGAGAAAACAGCATCGTGGCATGTAAATGATGAGGGAACATTCCAGTCTAGCAGAATGACTCTTTGGAAGCACTGCTAACTTACCTTTAAATGTTACGACTCAGGTTCCTCTCCTTCGAAATCAACAGCATGAGGGTGCGCGCACAGTGACAGTCAAGTTAGCAACAACCAAATGCTCGCACGTTCTCCTAGGGCCAGGCTAAGCACTGTGGATGACTTGTAGGTTAAGACTCACAGTGACTCAGTGCAGCAGCCGTGGTTATGAGAGAAATAAGCACCTGCAAGAAAGAATAGTTTGCTAATGAATGTCCAACAAGATCTGAACTCAAGTCGAATGGTACGCTGGTAAATCAGGTAGGGGATGGGTAGAAAGAAAAGAACAGAATATTTAAAGATATATTTTTAATTGAAATAGAATTCATCTCTTTCCCACCTTGCCCCCCTTTCTCCCTCCAGCCCCTCCCAGGTACCTTCCCTCAATCCCTTCTTTCTTCCCACCACTCAAGTGGGCCGCCTTTTTTTTCTTTATTATTGTTACATACACATAAATGTATATTTATGCACAAATATGTACATATAATTTGTTGAATCTGGTTTTGTTATTTGTATATATAGCTTCAAGGCCATTCTACGATGGACAGCCAATAAGGGGACTCATCCCTGGGAGAGGGTATTTCTCTCCGAGTAGTCACTAGTTGACTGTAGTTCTTTGTCTAGGGTGGGACTCCATGCAATTTCTCCCTTCCACATTAACATGCTGATTGATATTGCAATTGTTCCAGTCTTGTTTATGCAGATATTACTATTGTATAAGTACTCACCAGAGCTGATTTCAAGCTATTAATGATGGTCTAACAGAAGGTAGTATGATTTCTGCCTGGACTATGACCTTTCAGGAACTTGAAGGGCTTAACTCTTGAATATTCTGGTCAAAGTTCACCCCAAAGTTGAGTACACAGTGTATTGTCAATGATGGAAAAAGATTTCAGGCCATGGAAGAGAACTGGCTTGGGACAGCAGGCTGATATGCCAACCCAGGCCGGCCAGCCAGGTCACACTCAGATCCATGCAGAGCACCTAGGACACAGCAGGAGAAATGAAAAGAGCTAGGAACACACTGTCTCCGTGCCCATAGCCAACTTTCCTTCAGAGAGGGTGTGCCTGCCTCAGGACTATGTGTGGCAGAAATAAAGAGACCTGAAATCCTTCTTCCAGGCACTATCAACACATTTTCTTGGTCAGATAAAGAGGCCAGACCTCCAGATAAGGGCTTTGACCCTTGCCCTTTTGGACTCAGTCAGCAATTTCCATAGTATTTGTTCTGAAGAAGTAAGGAAATAATAATTGCAAGTGGGAACAGACTTTGGGGTCTGCTTCTATGGATAGGGTTTCCTGTCTAATATGATTGCAATTAAAATCACGTAAGACTCTTGGCTCAGCCTCTCTGTCAATAGCTGCAGGACAGCACCTGCTAATTAGGCCTCCTGAAAGCAGGTTTCCATTGGAGCAAACAGGCAAAGATATCTGCCAAGTGTTGGAGGCAGAAGGAGTCGGTGGCTTCCATCTCCGAGCTCCAGAGACTAAGGAAGCAGGCAGTCAAGAGCTAGTTAAACTGTATTCACTCACTCAATCTACAAATATTTGTCAAGGGCCCGTTAGGTGCCAGGCATCTCGCCAGCCTCTGAGATGCCATGGTAAGCAAGACAGACCAGTTTCTGCCTCTACGAAGCTGGCAGCTCAGTCTCGAGGGGAACTATTAATTAAACAATCATGAGCATGAAGGTGTAATTAAAAACTGATGCCCGATTTCCAAAGGAATAGGAGGTGGTCCTGTGAGGACAGGAGGAGCCGGGCTCAGTTCTCAGAAGTCAGGAAAGGCTTTCTGAAAGAACGGTTGGTTGAACTATGATCTGAAGACAAACGAGCAGTTAACCAGGTAGGTGGGGCAGAGGGAAAAGGAAAGTACTCCAGACAGAGAGCAGGGCACGGACAAGCAGCCCAGGGTGGGAGAAAGGGCAATAATCTCTAGGAAGTAGAAGGCATCTTTTCAGAGGACACCGGATACACCAGATAGGAGATGAGGCGGGCCCAGGGGAAGCAAGGCCTGGGCTTCCAGCAGGCTATAGCAAGGTTTTAGTGCAGCAGAAATGCACCGGAGGGGTGTGACCATGGAACACAGCTGCCAGTGACATTGCTGCTGAAGGAGCCCAAAGAACCAACATCTGATCTGGTGTGTGCAGTGTGGATGGGTATTGGGAGGTGTATCTACACAGAGGTTTCTGGAGGAGGGATTGTGAGAGCTGAATTTTTGAAGGGTGGATATGATCATCTGGGCTACAGTGGAGGAAAGAACCTGCTGCTGTGGGGAGTGGGATAAAGCCTGGAAGAGTATAAATGGGGCAGGGGAAGGTATTAAAAAGCCAGTAAGACAAAGCAACGCAATTAGGCAGAAACCAGATCATGAAAACCGCAGAGGCCATGACAGGACTCCACACTTATTCCTAAAGGCAGCAGAAGTCTGCCAAGCCAGACCTCTTCTGGAGGGAGCAATCCTCAGGTTTCTGGAGTAGGGAGGCCTTAAACAGCAGGGCTGAAGTGAGCGTTGTTAGAGACCAGAGTGCCATGCAGGCCACAGCTGTCCAGGTGGGAGCTGGGCAGAGTCTGCCATGGGCAAGGGAGAACAGAGGAAGCTGCTGGGAACTTTAAAAGCCTTGCCACCACCTGATGGGTGAGAGTGGTTTCTATTCAAACAATAGTCTGGGAAAAATAAATGCTTCTATCTGGGTTGAGTCTTGCTTTTGCGATCTTGGTAAGTATCCCACGGATCCTTGAGAGTAATGGTGGTCACTTCATTGGTAAGTGAAGATCTTCTCGGACAGCTATTCAGTGAAATGGTGGTCATGACATTCCATCATCTGCATCCTTGTTTGTAAGTTTATCTGCTCATAATATCGTCCAAGACAAAGGTGGGCCAAAGATTCTCACCATAATTGTAAGATTATCAACGTCTTGGTTTTTTTGTTTTGTTTTGTTTTGTTTTGTTTTAATCTTGAATATACTGAAGCTGTGTCATCAGATATACATGATCTTGGAAATTTCAAGTCTATCTGTTGAATTTTTCCATTTATCACTACTTGATGATTCCTTTATGTTTTTAATCATTCTTTTTACTTTGGAATTATTTTAGCTCATATCAATGTAGCCAGGGCAACTTTTAACCTTCTATTATTGTCTATCATGTTTAAATTTTTAAAATACCTATTTGAGAGAAAGAGAGAGAACGATAAGGGTGAGAATCCGTGGTACATGTTTGTGTGTGGGGGTATGCATAGGCTAGAAGTCAGCATTGGGCGTCTTCCTCCATCATTCCATACTTTGTTTTCTGAGACAGCATCTCTCGTTGAACCTGGCTCTCACTCAATGGCTGGCTGGCCACTGAGCCTCAGGGACCTGCCTGTCTTTGCCCTCTAGAATTACAGATTACATCACATGGTGTTTTCATAGATGCTAAGGATCAGAATGTGTGGCCTCGTCCTTAAGCACCACGCATTTGACTGACAGTCTTCTCCCAGCCATTCTTCATGGCTCTGTCCTATGTACTCATCTTAGGCTGGCCTGACCTGAACCTCCCCCTCTCTATCCCCCTCCCCCTTATACCTGATCAACCCTCCCACCCCTGGCACCCCTCCTTCCACTCCTGCATTACATATGTTCTGCCAGCTTCCCTCTCCCCTAAAGCCTGTTTGTCCCCTCCCATGGCCCTCTTTCTAGTTATTTAGTCTCTAAGCAGACTTGTGCTCACATAAATATAAATAATGCAAAAATTAGAAGATAGGATCTCCATATCAGAGAGAATACAACCTTTTTGAATCCTGCTTACCTCACTAAGTGTGATATTTTCATAAGTTCCACCCATTTTTCCTGTAAACTTCATATTTCTCCTTTCTTTATGGGGTGTGCAAAATCCTCCTCTGGGGTATGTTCATTTTTGACATCCATTCACCAGCTGATTAACATCTAGGCTGCCATCATCCAATAGCTATTGTAAACAGAGCAGCAATGAGCTTGGCTGTGCAAGTGATTCTTCCATAGGACACAAGAGTGCTTTGCTTATATGTTCAGGAATGATATAGCTGGGTCATGTGGGAGTTGTAGTTTCACCTTCTTGAGAAGCCTCCACACAGACATCCACAGTCCTACTGTGGATGTGGTTTATACTGTTTTCGACTCTATTTCCAGTCCTACCAACTGTTACTAAAGGTTCCCCTTCCCCTACATCCTCACCAGCGCGTTCCCATTTGATTTCTTGGTGACAGCCATTCTGCCTGGGGTGAGATGGCTCTCAAAGTACTTTTCCCTTTCATCTCCCTAATGGTTATGAATGGTGATCCGTTCTTAAAAGTTATTGCTCATCTGTATTTCTACTTTTGAGAACTCTCTGTCTAGTTCCTTAGTTCATATTCTGAGTGGGTTGTTTTTCTCTTGTTTAACTTTTATGAGTTCTTTATATATTCTAGATATTAATCTTCTGCCAGCTGATGAATCATTTGTCAACTGTAAGGATTTTCTCCTACATATAAACTGCCTCTTCACTCCACTTGTTTTTTAAGACTGGATCTTGCTGACTTGTCTGTAGTGTGCATGACACTGAAGCCAGTTTTGTTTGTTTTTTTTTTACCCTTTTGTTTTAACTATGCTTATATTTTAAATGCATCTCTTATAATCAAAATATATATGCCTATATGGATGTTAAAGAGCTCCTACGCTAAATAATTTAGTCCATTTATATTTATTGTGGCTATAAATATGTTTGGATTGATTTTATTCATGTATTTTTGAATAATATTTTAACCTTTCTAATTTTATATGGATAATTTATACAAATGCAGTTTTACCTACTCTGCCTCATCCTTCTAACCTCTACTAGCTGTTAGCTAAAAATGCCTTTTATTTATTTTTAACATTAACATACACATCTGACTTAATAAAATCTAAAGTGAGCTAACATCTCTAGAGGTGTGAACAGTATATAGAACTGAAGCTAAGTCCTGTTTTATATGTGCTAGGTTTGAGGACTACCTTAATAGAAACCCACTATTTTTAATGGCCTTATGCAGTTGCAAAATGTCTTTCTACATGGATAGTCTCTGTTATGTAAACAGCGACAGGGCTTAAAACAGACCTACAGATGTCAATGTTTTTCTGTCTTTGGTTCTCAGAACTAAAAACCTTTCTCCAATCCCCAAGAGTTACTTCCATAACTGTCCAGATGCCCATATCTGAATCTGCAACAATAACTTGAATTCTCCTTTACACAACAGTTAATCTTTGCCTCCTTCATCTTCTCTGTTACCACCTTAAGAGCTAATGTATGCTACATATGGAAGAGAATTAAAAAAAAAAAAAACTATCTTAAATAGAGCTGACCCAGACCACAGCAGGCTTCAACCAGTTTAATAAAACCATATGCTCTTGTGTCTAACAGGTTGGGTCACATTTTTATGCCTTTCCACGTGCTTTTGAATGTTGTGTTTGTTTAATCCTTTAGAGGATTCTGTGCAGCAGGTAGCATGGGGAATCGTTAGAGGGAACATCTCCTGGGCAAGTGGCCCAGCCACATTCTCACAGTCCATTTGTGCATGCCCAGGGCTGTGCAGTAGATGCTTGGTATCCCACGTGGAGAAATGACATGGGTTCCCAAGCAAGGCTATAAACTTCCCCGTTTCATGTGTCTGATCGAGAGGCCACAGCCGGCTGACTCTGTCAGCTTTAACATGGATATTCCAATTGGTTTAGTGCTCCTCTTACTTTTCTGTCACTGGCAAACCAAGAAAATCATCGGCGTTCCTAAAATCTCAACAGTGTCCTAAATCCAGGAGCCAGCTTGGTGGAAAAGAATGAAAGGTCATCCACTGCACCTGATCTTCCCCATGTCCCACACAGAAAATCCCCTCTCCAGATAGCCACTAAGCCAGACAATAGTAATGAAAAGCAGGGCTTGCAAATCCACGCTCTACCTAACGCCTGATTTCACTTAGTTGATGGATTCATTTATGGAAACAATTTGTGTAAATTCCCAGGGACCTGTTAATGTTGCTGCCTTATGGCTTCTGTCACGCCATATACTTCCTTTATTCATATCCATTAGCAAACAATGGATTAGCCAAAGAATTCTGGACTGTCCAATTCTCAAAACAGAGATAAACTGTAAATAAGATTAAGAATAGGAGGTTTTCCATGCCCCACCCTCCGGCTTCAGAGGGTTCGTAAATCCACCTGCCACAGCTAGCAGCTCCATAGGGACACCATGCTTATTCTAAGGGGGCAACATGTGGCTTTCAGCATTCATGTGCAAATGCGACGGACAGGGTTAGTAGAAGGGAGTGTCTGAACCATACAGCCATCCTACGGCTGGCTGTCCTGCTTACAGGAGGAGTAGGCAGAGAATGAAGAACTGTAGATACTGCAGTTCTCATTGCATTCCAGAAGGACCAGAGGGACCTGCTGG
This sequence comes from Montemys delectorum, assembly GCA_019843815.1. Lineage (NCBI taxonomy): Eukaryota > Metazoa > Chordata > Mammalia > Rodentia > Muridae > Montemys > Montemys delectorum. The sequence continues at coordinate 1,912 of JADRCD010175605.1, read as the reverse complement.
GTTCCGGCCAACGTCACGAAATTGTTGAAGGTTCCGAGGGGACTTTCAGACTGCATGGCTTATACACACTTGTAAATGAGACCATTAGTATAATCCTTAGCCAGAGCTGGTACCTCCAGCCCCATCCAGCCTGTCTAACTGCTCATCTTCATCCCAACTGATAGAGGCAAGGATACAGGCAGGGAGAACCAAATCCATACCCAGCACTTTGAAAACAACCTAACAGCCCACTTCTGGCTGGGACTGAAGAAGGAAGGCCATCCCTGACATGTAGTTAGCACACATCAGAGGAAATGCAAACAGAAACTGCCATTGGAGGAGACCCCGAGATAACAAGAAAGTTCTTCTCTCCTAATATTGACAATACCAGTGGTAGCCATTAGACTGTGGCTATTGTTTCCTGTATAGCAAATTAAGTACACAGCTTAGGAAGTATAGGAAATGCAATCAGAAACCACCATTGGAGGAGACCCTGAGACAACAAGAAAGTTCTGGCCTACTAAGATTAATACCAGTGTGGCTACTGTTTCCTATACAGCAAACTAAGTGCACAACTTAAGAAGTATTGGGGATAAGAATAAATGGAAAAAAATTATATGATCTCTTGGTGACATTGTAAGGAAGGGGAATCTACAAGCTAATGAAGAGATATGTGAAGTTAGTCCCACTTGAAAGAGCTATATTGCTTTACATCATAGGGGATCCAGGGAGCTGGGGTATAGCTCAATGGTACAGTGCATGTTAAATTAATATGCAGAACTGGGCAGTGTTGGCCCATGCCTTTAATCCCAGCACTGAGGAGGTAGGCAGATCTCTGTGAGTTCAAGGCCGGCCTGGTCTACAAAGTGAGTTGCAGCCAAGGCTACACAGAGAAACCCTCTCTCAAAAAATCAACAAGTTAGTATGCTGGAGTCTCTATCCCCAGCACTTCTCAGGGGGAAAAAAAATAAAGTGATTCAGAAAGAAGCAGAGTTAGGAATGAGAGTGGGGTAAAAGTTGAAAGAGGAGGGGGAGGGGACAAAGAGACCAGAAGCTTGAGATGAAGGGGCAATGTTTGGAAAATATTGAGAATTTGGAAGGAAAACACAATGTGCCGTGCTAGGAAAACCCTCCCTCTGCAGCTGATGTAAATAATATTTTCTGCCTCTTACTGTATTATGTGGCAAGAACAGTGTCGCACCATTTGTGATAATCTGTCTTTGAAATTGAGGTGGGGGGAGGGGCGGGGTGTTTGCAAGGGCATCTCAAACAGTAACTGAAACTGAAGTCAATAACCGGCCTGAGGCACTGCAGAGTCAGAGAATGTACCAAGAGCAGAGAAAAAAAAGTAGATAATTCCAATTCAAGCTCTAATTCTGGTCACAAAGATAAGTTATCCAGATTGATGCTTTGGTTTATGATTGAATAGTTCCCCATGAGGACCCATGCAGGACTTGATAGGGCATGGGATGTGCGGTTGTGCTGGCCACTGGCAGGAGTTTCTTCTGGACTGAGCAGCTATCAGTGGAATCCTGAGAGCAGGGAGCAGATGCAAAGGAGGTTGCTGGAGATAGCTAGCATTTAGATCATGATGGTAAGCTAAAAGGCAAGTTCATGGGAGCAGGTGTGCATTTGATGCAATGGGTAAAAACCCCACTTCTGGTCCCAATACTTTCATATCAATGAAATCATGTAACCTTCTCAGCAATTAAGGGCCAACTGGGGCTCTGTGTTCAGTGACTCACCCTGAGACTTATCTTGTTGTTGACCTTACACAAGCAATTTAACACTTCCAAGCTTTGTTTTCATTTTTTAAAGATATATATACATATATGAGTACACTGTTATACATTTTTAAAGGTATATATATAAAACAGTATATATATAACAGTATATAAATATGTATATATGCATATATATATACATATATATG
>JADRCD010175603.1:0-14360 GCA_019843815.1 Montemys delectorum | reverse complement strand
TCTCTCTCTCTCTCTCTCTCTCTCTCTCTCTCTCTCTCTGAAGTAGAGAGATTCAAAACATGTACAGCATCACAAAGTGGATTCAGGAGGGTGGACTTCAGCCTTAAGAAAGCACTTTCCAAAAGATCTTGTCCCATATGCTTTTCTTCATTCATTGTGCTTTGTTAGCACATGTGATTTTCTTAAGCAATACACAGGAATCTCTTTACCACATATTTGGTGGAAGATGTTTTCTCTCTCTACTAGTATACACAAGCAATATAGATAATAGGTCAGGTTTCAAAAGCCAAAAAGCCAAACATAAACATTATTGTGAAAATGTTTTTGCAAATACACTTGAGAATTCACTGTTTAATAAAATCATTGTCAGGTACAAAACTGATGAACTGAATCCTGATTGTAACAAAGACAGGGTAATGAAGGAACTAACTGAGGGATAAAAAATACATTTTAAATGTGTCAGTGGAGCAGGAGTAATAGGAAGGGTTACTTTATTATAAATGCATTATACATGAAAATGTGCAAAGTAAACTCTCTTGCTTTTTTTTTTTTTTTTTTTTACAATAGGCTCATATGTGTTTAAAATTGGCCTTGGACTCAGTATGTAGGCAGGATCTTGTCTTTTGGTCATCCTCCCTCTTCTTTATAGATTCAGAAACCACAGGCTTGTGCTACTTAACAGCTGGATTGTGTAGTGTTAGGGATTAAATCCAAGGATAAGTCTTTGGTAATAACAAAACTACATCCCTAGCAATAAATTCTGATACTAAAATTATTATGTATTGGGATTGGATTGATGGGTAATCAGTTAAGATCATTGGACGCTCTTGCACAGAACCTACTTTTGGCTATCAGCACCTACTCAGAGGTTGATAATTGCCTGCAACTACAGATTTAGGAAATCCAATGCCATCTTATGGTCTCCCTGCTTTCAGACCTGTACATGATGGGCATACTTACATATAGGTTTATACTATAACATAATAAATAAAAATTTTAAAATATATGAATATTTGTGCATGAAGATTCATACCTATCATCAGGTTGTCAGCTCTAACATAAAACTCAACGTTTTCCATTAATACATGTTCTCAAAGTGCAACCTTGTTCCCAGGAAATTAATTAGTAGGAATAACTATACATACAATGATATCATAGAGAACCCCTTTGTATAACTGTGCCAGTGAAAATGCTAAAGGTATACAGAAACCCAACTTTTACCTAGCTGAATAAAACCATATGGAAATATCATGAATTGAGGAAGACCAAAAATATTAACTAACAGGACCCTGTTATCAAACAAAGAGTATACACGGATGGGTCCATAGCTCCCACTACATATTTAGCAGAGGATTGCCTTATCTGGCTTCAGTGGGAGGGAATGCACTTCGGCCTGTGGAGGCTTGTTGACCCAGCAAAGCGAGATGGTAAAGCATTGAGGTGGTAGTGCATGGGTGGGTCAGGGCGCATCTTCTTAGGGGCAAAAGAGCAGAAGCATGGCATGGGGGCATTGCAGAGGGGAGACCAGGAAAAGGGACAACATTTGAAATGTAAATAAATAAAATAACCAATAAAAAACAAAAAGAAAATTCCTAACAACTGCTTTAAAACACACCCATTTACACCTTGTGTCCTTTTCTTCACCCTCCTATTTCTTTATTAAAGCCCCTATGATTCAAACAATCCTTTGAATATTTACCCTCAATCAGCAAGTCTGTGTGCCTATTACTGCAAGACTTCTGACACTGTAACCAGGCAACATTATTACAACTGCACTATTCAGGGTCACATGTTTGTGCCTCATGTGTTGTTGACAGTTTTGTGAGTGTTACACATTTAACTTCATTTTCTCACAAGCCCTATGGATTTTCTTGCACATTTTTGAATAGCTCAGTGGTTTTGGGAACACATATGTCAGGTTACAGAGGACTTTGAATGTAGTTTGAGGAGGTTGGGAAACAGTCCTACTGTTGTTGGATTACCTTGCTGTTTCCAAACAAAGGTTTTTTATAATGACTGTTGAATATGAGAATCAGAGACTTGCCTTTGTACAACTTATTTCTTAACCACTTCCCTTTCCTCATAGACACAGAGATAGAATTGTTTATTTAAATAGCAGATTAGATGTAGGAGCCATAGGGGAAATCAAGAGAAAGGTGCACAGAGAGAAAACAAATTATGAAAATGTTCCTTTTTCTTAATCATTCTATAATTAATTTCTTATGCCCTCTCAAGGGACTATAAAGTAGGCCATGTGCCAGGCCACACAGAAGGTAGCATTAGCACTTCTGTCACTGTCAGGACAGCTTTGCATAAAAATCATCTGTGGTGCAGTGGATGGCTGTACAAGTTCTAACCTCCTGCAGAGCCTGTGCTCTAACTGCAGCTGCCGTTAGATGATTGGCAAGGCTGCCTATATTGAGCTCTGACAGAGGTCAGCCTTTTATAAAAGTGATGAAATTATGACTTGTAATAGACAGAGTACCTCCCCAACTCATCTTTAAATTATCCCTTTGCCTACAAAAACGACAACTAAAATTCTAGCAGAAAATAATATAAAGGTTCATATCTCTATCATTCTGTTCATATTACCAAAAAATCAAAATATCTTTCATGTATTCATACTCAACTTCTCATCCTGAATTTGTAATTTACCATTGTCAGGAGTGCTGTAATAGAAGAAACTGAGGGGCCCTTAATAACGAGTTATTAATTTCACCACTGGTTCTTTAATATCATTTGTTTTCCTAGAGAATATGGAAGTATGTTTACCCACAGGCACATACATACACATATTTATATTTGCACCCGCATACATATGGGTGTGTTTGTGTAAATGTGAACAGGCTAGTTGGAATTGTTATTCCAAATTTTACACCCTTTTTGTATTACTAATAGAAAATCACAGAGCTTGGCAGCGATAACATCACAGCTGTGAAGAGGAAACACCTTCCTATCTCTTCAGTATCAGGTCCACTTTCTTCTTGCACTTTCCTTTGTCTCACAAACAAGGACAGAAAGCAATGTTTGTTAATTATATTATTTGGAGTTAGAAAGTGCCTAGGAAACTTAACATGCAAATCCCCTGTCCAAGAACCTCATATGAGTCACCTCACATGCTTAGTGTGGTGTCATCCCTATTTAAGACATGCATAGGAGCACAGACATGTTCAGTAGCTTAGCAGAGCCCACAGAACTCACATGTTTTTCATGCTGCTACTCTGAAAGACATGCATACAGAATGGTGCTGAGTTCCAGAGTATCACAAAGAGAAGGACATTGTGTAAGACCCAGGAAATAGGATGCTATTATGTGGCTTTTAAAATATCTTTGGTAATTTAATGTTCTATAACTCCAGACAGAAAATGTGGTATGTTTTTCACTTGTAGATCTCAACAGGAAAGGCAGCCCCAACTCCTCCCTTGTTTCTATTCTCCTTCTTGATAAAGGATGAAAAAAGAATTTCATTCTCTGAGCTCCAATTTTTAGATCAAGAACAAATGAAGCCAGGCATGGTGGCACATGTCTTTAGTTCCAGCACTCTGCAGGCAGAGGCAGGAAGATCTCTGTGAGTTTGGAGCCATCCTAGACTACAGATAAATTCTAGAACAGCAAGGGCTGCTATACAAAGAAACCCTATCTTGAAAAACAAACAAAAATCCACAGAGAGAGAGAGAGAGAGAGAGAGAGAGAGAGAGAGAGAGAGAGAGAGAGAGAACAGATGCAAATGGGCAAGAGGAGAAACAAGAAACACAGCATTAAGGAAAGTGATGAAGACTTAAAGAGAATAGTCCAATAGGCTGGCTGGCTGCATTCATCCTTATCCATATCTATATATATAGTATACATATGTATATATAGTATAATAATATATAATACTAATTCAAAAATACATATATACACATAGATAATACATAAACATATACATCTGTATATAATCTACATATACATATACACATATTTATATAAGTATGCACACATATAAATTTAAAGAACTTGTATTCTTTTCTACAGCTGCTTCTATTGAGTAATTCTGACACTGGGGCCAAATGCTCAGACATTTTGATGCGTTTGGCTCACAGATTCCTTTGGGAAGAGCTAGTGATTTAGAATGTAGTTTTCTCTGACTTTACCAAAGATTAGAAGATGGCAAGATAATCATCTTTGCAACCATTTTACAAATGGAAAACGGCTCTTAAGACAGTCAGAATCATAAGCAAATTGAACAGGGATGCATGTGATTGAAAAATGTGAGCTACTCCAGGAACATAGGTCTTTGGAGGAGTTACAATTAGAGTTTGGGACAGGGAACAGAATAATGATTGCCTTCTAAGATGGGCTAGGAAAACACAGTGGTATATAGTGGAATGAATGAGTGTGAAACCAGAGAAAGAAGGAAGGAGGGAGGGTGTGAGGTGGAGGGAGGGGTGGAAGAAGGGAAGGAGAAAGGGAGAGAAAATAACGGAATTTTTCCTACATCAGGGCATTCTTTCAAGAATGTGAGTTGCAGAAATTTTCTGAATTTAAGAGAGAAATAGAACTGAGAAAATTAAGTGACATAAGAAGATCTGTGCTAAAAAAGAAAAACAAACAAAAAGCCCCCAAAAGCTGGAAAGAGACCAGATGCCCTTCAACAGAGGAATGGATACAGAAAATATGGTACATTTACACAATGGACTACTACTTAGCTATTAAAAACGACGACTTCATGAAATTCTTAGGCAAGTGGATGGAACTAGAAAATATCTTCCTGAGTGAGTTAACTCAGTCACAAAAGAACACACATGATATCCATGGATATTAGTCCAAAAGCTTAAAATAAACAAGATAAAATTCCCAGACCACATGAAGCTAAAGAAGGAAGACCAAAGTGTGAATACTTCAGTCATTCTTAGAAGGGGAAACAAAATACTCATGGAAGGAATACAGAGACAAAATGTGAAGCAGAGACTGAAGGAAAGTACATCCAGAGACTGCCCCACCTGTGGATCCATCCCATATAAAGACAACAAATCCAGACACTGTTGTGGATGCCAACAAGTGCTTGCTGACAGAAATCTAATATAGCTGTTTCCTGAGAGGCTCTGCCAGAGCCTGACAAATACAAAGGCAGATACTCGCAGCCAACCATTAGAATGAGCATGGGGTTTCCAATGGTGGAGTTAGAAAAAGAACTGAAGGAGCTGAAGGGGTTTGTGTCCCCATAGGAAGAACAACAATATCAACCAACTAGACGTCTCCAACCACTAGACTTCCCAGAGACTAAACCACCAACCAAAGAGTGCACAAGGAGGGACCCATGGCTCCAGCTGCATATGTGGCAAAGGATCGCCTTGTAGGGCATCAATGGGAGGAGAAGCCCTTGTCCTTTGAAGGCTTGATGCCCTGGTGCAGGAGAATGCTAGGGCGGGAAGCAGGACTTGGGGAGAAGCACCCTCAAAGAAGCAGGGGAGGCAGAATGGCATAGAGGGTTTCAGGAGGGGACACTGAGAAAGTGGGTAACATTTGAAATAAAAATAAATAAAATATGCATTAAAAAGAAAAAATAGTTTTCTCCAGTGTAATCTTACTTTCTCACTGGATATATAATCCATAGGTATTGTAGGCCACATCCCCAACAGTCGACAGTCAACACAAAAACAAACTCCACAGTATTTTTGAAGACTTTGTTTCCTATTGCTTTTTTAATTTTGTCTTGCTTTCTTCTGCTTATACATTGTGTTTCCTGATTGTAAGGGCTTAGGAGCATCAGGGAGGAACTAGAGAGGGAAACCATGATTAAAACAAATTGCATGAAAAAATATTTTCAGTGAGAAAAGAGAGTCAGTGGCTGCCAATGATTCATTGTGTGTTCTCTTGCTCTTTATTCCTGACTCTTTTTCTCTCTTTCATGGTTCTTGTGTGTGTGTGTGTGTGTGTGTGTGTGTGTGCGTGTGTGTGTGTGTGTGTGTGTTTGGCAGTCATGGTAGTGCTTTTGAAATCTTGTCAAGGTAGCATTGTTACAATAGTTATTACCTCAACTCTAGATTCTTATATTTGTGACCTTTGTACTATTTTAACTTAAACTTTATTTTTCTCTTTTAGAATTTCACACATGAGTACTTTATTTGTATCATTTCCACTCCTCCTCTATATTAAAGTTCTAAATATTAATTATTGCTCATACCTCATATCCTGGGTAGCAAATCCTCATCAGATTATATTTTTAACTCTTACTACTCATATTCCCAATAAATATTTATCTTACTATAATTTAGGTGTTTGCCACTGGAAGCAGTTTTATTATGTAGCCTAGGTTGGTCTCAAGTTTTTTCCTTATCCTAGGCTAAACAACAAAACTGTAACCCTATAACATTATCATTTTTATATGGCAAGTATCACCATAATCATACTGTTCTTTTCTAACAAACCACAACAAAACAAAACAACCATCAGGATGTTCTCATTTTAAACTTTGCATATACTGTTCATACCACACAATATGCATCCAGGATTTTCTCTTTTAACTCAACTTTTGTACTTGGTATCCTTCCATGGTGATGTCAGTATCTAAAACTTTTTCCAATTTTAGTCTTCTGTTATGTTTTATTGTGTCAACAAAGAATCTATTCATGTGATAACAGAGATTGGTTTCAGTGGGTTTTCCTATTATCAATATTGTTATTAGACATATCTGTGTGGGTATATGCAAGATTATTTGAACATACAGTTCTCTTTGCAGAAACAGCAGGCTTCCAAAGTCCACAGCTGTGTTAAGTACCACATGCATATGATGTGTATGCATGCATATATATATATGTAGTGATAAATATACCTGGATGTATTCAGACAGGAATCAAAGCAGTTTGTCATTTCTGAATATGCCTAATGAATCTACAAATGTATTTTTAGATTTTAATAAATATTTATTCAAATTTAGGCATATCAAACTTCAAAGACCTTTCCAGGATGTGTGGAAAGTGGCAAATTTACATGATTTCAATGCATTTGCAGCAGATATTGGCATATTTGAAATTCTGTGATCTTGAATATCAACTGAATTATTGATACCCTTACAAGCTATTTTATGTCTGTGTCACTCACATTGTATTAGTATACAATTTGTATCCTATAGTATAATACAATAATTAGTATTGATGAAATCTAAGATTATTCTTTAATCTTATATAAAACTTTTTATTTGTGTGTGTTGCCTGTAATAAGATATCTAAAATGTTCTAGACTCTAAGCAATGCAGACTAACTGTAGGAAAATTTTGAGTCTTTCTTTTGATAATAATAACATTGAAATCTAACAATGTCTGGTAAGTGCTCAATGTGTCACAGCCCTTGTTGCAGAATTAAGTCAACACAGAAAGAAGAAACACAGACCTCAGCCTCTCTACATCTCAGAAACTCCGAAGTTCAATGTTGGCAGGGTGGCCCAACTAGACCCAGTTTCTGGTACTCAGAATGACCACAATTATATTCTGGTGAACCATGTTTTCTTTGTTTGTTTGTTTGTTGGTTGGTTGGTTGGTTGGTTTTTTGTTTGTGTGGATTTTTTGTTAGTTTGGTTGGTTGGTTGGTTGGTTGTTTTATTCTGACATAAATTTGGAGACATCACTTCGAAATCCTATCTTCCTAATTCACTGTCAATAAATTGAATTTAACTGATCACAGTCCATTTTCTCTTGCATTCAGCAGGAAAGTCTTGACTGGTACAGTATGTTAAATCCTTCAGTAGTACCCATTCTTCAACAGTAATGTGTCTCAGTTCATGAACTCAGGAACTAGGAAGGACTTTTTGGTGTTGTATCCTAGCAGCTGGGTCAGCACACTATAGCTTGAGCAGGCCATACATTTCTGTTCAGACATACTTGAAAATTTATATTTCAGGAATAAACATCACATAAAAATTTAGTTGTAAAATGAATCACTGACATATTAAAGGCTATTTTTTTTTTTAACTTGAGATACTGTCTTATGTAACCCAGTCTGGCTTCGAACTCACAATATAGCTGAAGTTGGTCTTGAAATCCTTGTGCTCCTGCTTTAACCTCCTAAAGACTGAGCTTATAGCTGTGTGCTAGCATACCTAGCTGTTTTCAAACTTATGAAGGTGTATTTTGATGCCCAAAGAGGACATTTCCCAGCAAGTGGCATTGAACTTGGATATAAGTTTTAACAGCTTAAGAGAAGAACAACTCTATTGTTTCTGATTTTTTTTTTTTTTTAGTAAAAGGCTTTACTAATAAAATTCTATAAGGAAGGTCAATAATATATCTATTCTTCCCCTAACCTTCTATAATTAACAGTGACTTTGAAATAGAATTTCAGAACATAAAACAAATCTGTTTGTGCAATCAGAAATCAAATTTGTAAGGAGTATATACTCACTGTTTTTGCTTCATTTTCAGAATTTAGAATTTAAATAGCTCCCAGGAATCTGATTCCTAATCTTCCAAAAGAAAATATAGCTAGTCACAAAACCAAGACTTGCTATTTTTACTTCTAAGGTTCAATGCAAAATTACTAGCTAACTCACATATCACATTATAGCTAGACAGTTATAGTATTTGAGGGTTTATTCCTAGCATCTCAAACTGTTCTATAAATTCCTAGAGATTAATTCCTAATGTGTCACTTTCCCTACTCCAGTTACTTCCCTACTAGAAAAGACTTATTAATCTTCATTGTCTGAATTTCAACTTTAAAATGTATTTAGTACACAGCATCTTTGCAATCTCACTAAAATACAACTTTAAGTTATGTCACATGCTTAGAACTTTTGCTGGGTGCAAAGCCGCACACACATGCTGCTTCACAAAGCTCCTCTGGAGTAGATCACACTAACATTTATAAATATTAGTTTTCAAGCCTGATCTAGTATGTCTTTCAAGGCCTCATCTGATATCTAAATCCTTCTCAAGACATTTTTGGGGGCTCTGTCCCCACAGTTGCGCCTGAACTTTTAGTTCTTTGTTTTTGTCTCTGTTAGACAGCATCTAGCTTCCCTCAATAGATGAACAAACAATGTGTGCTTTGCTTTTTAATTTCCCACATTGTAGTCTTCTTCAGTGTCTAAAAAGGCTATCAATAAGTATCTGTTGATTGATGTCTAGATGAGATATGAACAGCCATGCTCTTCACCCAGATGATCTGGAAAATGAAAGGCAGAGGCTCAATGAACCAGATTAGAGTGTACAGTAGGGGACAAAATCTGCTGAGCATTTCTGTTGGGACTTGTATGGGGAACACTATATGGTTTCACTCATCCTTCATTTGTCTTTTAAAGATTTATTCATTTTATTTATGTCTACATATATGTGTCTATTTATATAGGTGTGGATTTCTGTGTGGATGTCCTACAGGCTGCAAGAGGGTATCTGATCCCCTGGAGTTAGAGTTACAGGTGGTCTCAAAGCACTGGACATGGGGTGCTAGGATCTGAAATTTGATCCTTTTGAAGAGAAGGGCATACTCTTTTGTTGATGGCTCAAGTCTGTCTTTTTTTCTTTCTTTACTTATTCATTTTACATCCCATTCACTGCACCCCTTCTTATCACCGCCTTCTACAATCCTTCCCCCTTCCCCTCCCGTTCTTCTCTGTGCTTGTGGGGACTCCTTTGGTATCTCTCCAACTTGACACATCAAGTCTCCGTTGCTTGGTGTAATTTCAATTGACAGGCCACCAAAGGTATCCCATCCCTTACCTTGTTTTATACTAACATCTGATCGTCAGAATCAACATGAAAACACAGGACAGAATGGGCTTGGAATCTCAATGTATGGGCAGTGAAAACAGGTAGACATCTATGGATCCCTAGGCAGAAAATCTAGCTTACTTGTAATCCAGATGAGTTATAGTCCTTATCTCAATAGTCAAGTTGAATGGATCTTTAGAGACAACATTTGACATTTTCCATTGACCTCTACGTGCGCGCACACACACACACACACACACACACACACACACACACACACATACAACTCAACTATATACACACATTTATTTTCAATTATGTGCAGAATATCTTACAAAGGACAAAAAGAGATACAAATAATAGTATTTATTTATACTGTGATATCTGTAGCATGGAATAGTATGATAGCCCTGGGTTAGGAAATACCAAATCAAAGTGTGTGGGTGTTGTATCCAAAAGATCTTACTAGTAGGTTCTACAGGGTAAGCCTAGGAAATCGAAGCTGATTCATTACCCATTGGATCTTTGTATCTTACTCTATCAATCTAGAAGTTAAGAGATTTATTTTGAGAGTGTATGAAGAATTTCTGTGTGTAGGAGGGACAGTAGGCATCACTCCTAATAAAACAAAACAGTGCAACAATGTTGAAATGTTTTTACTGATAAAGTTAGGCAGTATAAGAAGGCCACTATCATGCACTATTATTTCATGAGTGCAGAAATAATGCTCTTGTACTTGGTTTAATGTTCGCTGATGTCACTGTGTTAAAGCCTATTCCTTTTACCACTTTCATTGCATTTTCTTTTGTTAGTCTTCTGAGGCAGGGCTTCAGGTAGCCCAGGCTGATCTTGTATTTGTATGTCCAAGGATGATCATAAACTTTTGATCTTCCTGCTTCTACTGTCCTGCTGTTTGGATTACAACATGTACACTCCTCCCATGGTTTATGCAGTGCTGAAGCGCAAAACCTCATGCATACTAGACCAGCACTCTACCAATAAGCCATATCCCCTGCACGATACTTTTACTTGGCACAGAGTTCTCAAAATCCTAGATTAGTCTATACTACAGTAAAGCCCAAGAGTACTGTGATAGTTAGCTTTCACATACCTGTGATAAAATATCTGTCAGTTACAACTTGAGGCAGATATTTGTTTTGGCTCACAGTTCTAGAGCATAGTCTACCATGGCCAGGAATAGATGGAGATGGTCAGCTCCCTCAGGGATGCTGTGATACATAGCTGAGAGAAAGACTGGGAAGCAGAATTATTGGTCAGAAGCAAATACTATCTTCAAGGTTACCCCAACTACTCACGTCTACTGTGATGAGTGCGTGTCACAGAATTGTCACAAGGTCCCAAAGCTAGCAGTGTTTAAGCAACATGTGTTTATACGCAACCTTTCAGAGGGTTTTGGTCTGAAAAGTCTTAAATAGAAAGTAAGTTAACGGTAGGAAAATTGATGGACTTCTCATCTAACATTTATAACTAAAGATTAGTGTGTCAAGGGTCACTGAAAAAGCTAAAACTTCCATTTTCAGCTTCTGTATCTTTATTCTGTGCTTTGTTATTTTTCATAACATTTAAAAAAAAAAACCCTGTTTCCTACCCCCCCACCTGCTCACCAACCCACCCTCTCCCCCTTTCTGGCCCTGGCATTCTCCTACACTGGGGAACAGAACCTCCACAGGGCCAAGGGCCTCTCCTCCCACTGATGACCGACTAGGCCATCCTCTGCTATACATATGCTGCTGGAGCCATTAGTCCCACCATGTATACTCTTTGGTTGGAGTTTTAGTCCCTGGGAGCTCTGAGGGTACTAGTTAGTTCATATTGTTGTTCATCCTAAGGGGCTGCAAACCCTTCAGCTCTTTGGGTCCTTTCTCTAGCTCCTTCATTGGGGAAGCTGTGCTCAGTCCAATGGATGTCTGTGAGCCTCTACTTCTGTATTAGCCGGGTACTGTCAGAGCCTCTCAGGAGACAGCTATATCAGGCTCCTGTCAGCCAGCACTTGCTGGCATCCACAATAGTGTCTGGATTTGATGAGTGAATATAGGAAAGATTCTCAGGTGGAGCAGTCTCTGGATTGTCCTTCTCTGCTCCATAGTTTGTCTCTGTAACTCCTTCCATGGGTATTTTGTTCCCCCTTCTAAGAAAGTACAAAGTATCCACACTTTGGTCTTCCTTCTTTTTGAGTTTCTTGTGGTTTGTGGATTGTACTTTATGTATTCCGATCTTCTGGGCTAATAACCACTTATCAGAGAGTGCATACCATGTGTGTTCTTTTGTGATTGGGTTACCTCACTCAGTATGATATTCTCCAGATCCATCCATTTCCCTAAGAATTTCATAAATTCATTGTTTTTAGTAGCTGAGTAATACTCCACTTATTCTGTGTTGTTTTTAGCATGAGGAATTGCTTACTGTTGCTTCATTCAAGTTTATTGATAATTTATATTTAAATTTATATACTAAATTATAAGCATATACTTCATGAATATTTGAGAATGCAGAAAGTTTGCATAGAAATTGTAATCTAAAGCCATTATGATGTTATTTAAAGGTTAATACTATCCTATAAATTATAAGATATTTTATCTATTATACTACTAACCATTATACATATAGTTATTATATTATAGTTAATATTGTAGATAATTATATAAATATACTTCAGTATATAGTTTTAGCAACTTCTCATATTTTATTTTAAAAAATGTTGATTTTGATTTAAAAGATTTATTAGTGCATGTGTATGTATGTGTTTACTCTTGAGCACTTGTGCACACATGTGTGTTATATGTGTGCAGGTGCCTTCAGAGACCAGAGGGTGTCAGATCCCCTAAATCTGGAATTACAAGAGATTATTAGCCAGTCAGTGTGGATGATGGGTTCAAAATGGGTTCTTAGAAGAGTAGCAAGCACCCTTAATCCCTGAGATATCTCTCTACCTACCACAATGCAAGTGCCCCTTTTCAGGCTCTGGCTTTTAAAGATACATCTTTGAACATCATAGCTGTAAGCTTATACCATATTAGTAAAATACTGATCAGTAGTATTTGACAATAGTTTTAAAACTTAAATTCTACTTTTTTCAATATTAGTATTTCTAAGTTATGATATCTTATATATGTGTTTGTCATTAAACCTTGTCCCTTTTCTGATGGTCTATGACATTCTATATTGGAAGTATCTTTTAGAAAAGGTGTAATGTTGAATTATTTTATTCCATATCATTTAATCTCTCCACATTTATTTTGAGTGTGCTTTCTTTCATGATCTTCCTTTTGTTTTCCTTCCGTTTCACTACCATTCTCTGTTTTTATAGCTGTGTGCTCAAAGTATTTCTACTTTTCTAGAAATTTCCATTTTGTAATTGTAGTACATGTTTAGCTTTTAAAACTTACTTCAAAGTTTCTTTTTATTCCTCACCAAATAGATACTCAATTTGTTAACTTTTGTCAGATGATCTATATCATCTATATTTATATCACTATTTATATCATTTTCCATAATCTATATACCTGAATTATCATTAACCATTATGTAGTTGCTTATTATTAGTGAAGAGAATGCTTACTGGAAAATTATTCTATAAGACCTGTTAGATCAGTAATAAAGTTATATAAGTAAATCTATTTTTAATTACCTTAAAACATAATTTTTGCTTCATAAAGTGAACATGCCTGTTTCATTTATTTATTTGTTTGTTATATATTAGAGTCTTACTCTGGCTGCAAACTCTCCCCACAGCTGAGGTTCTAAGTATATGAACACTACATCTATCTTCACAGTCTTAAAAAAAATGTAAAAAATGGAAATCTTTTTTTACTGGACAGGCAACCTGAGAGAAGCCTCTGCTCTTCTCTCCCCATCACTGAGTAATCATATTACACCTTCTCTCCCCTCGTCACTAAGAGTAATCATATTACACCTTCTTTTATATAAAAATGATTTGGGGGCTTTTTCTTAAGATTTCTTAGCACTCAAATCAATTCTCTTTGAACAAATGACTCAAATTTTATGCAATGTTTGATTAAATTGCACGACTATAAAGAAGGTACTACAGTTAAACTCTAAAACACTTTGATTAAACATACGATTCTTCTACTAGCACCAGAACTGTATGGTATATACTGAGAAATCTTGGTCACACTAATCCAGAGCGCAGCTACAGAGAAAAATTTTGTTTTGATACCTTGCAGGTACTTAAGAAAGGTCAAGTCAGCAGGACTAGATCCCTTTATGGTGAAATTAGGAGGCACATTTGCTCTACTCAATAATAAATCACCAGTTCATAGGTTATTAATAAACATGTAATTCTCTAAAGTAAACAATCATTTTGAGTAAATAAGTGTGACATACAATGCAATCAATTTCAATAACAATGTTCATTCAAGCCAGTTTTTTTTTTTTTTTTTATTGCACGTTGTAACCCCAACATTTGGAAAGTATCTGTGAGTTCTCAGAGCTACTCTGAACTCCATAGTGAGACCTTATCTTGAATAACAGAAACCAAAGCCAACATGCCTTTATTATCACAAATAAACTGAAATTTGATATAACCTTGAGCTATAAAGATCATACAGTCACAAATACAATTATAATAGTATGCTTTGAAATTGACAATGAGCCAGTGTGTGTTTGTGTGTGTGTGTGTGTGTGTGTGTGTGTG
>JADRCD010175601.1:0-14899 GCA_019843815.1 Montemys delectorum | reverse complement strand
CCACGGCAGATCATTTTCTGTGTGTATGCCATGGTTGTTACTGCTGCTGTTTTTAATAAATGGACTCTTTGAGCAGTTTATGCAATACTACATTTCATGTTGGGAACTTGTTCTCAGAACTCGACCACTCAAATTGGAAGGTAGCAGCAGAGCCTGTGGACAGTGCACAGGCTTATAATATGTTCAAAACATCATGAGCAGCAAGAATCTCCATTGCCTTGCGATGCTCTGTAGAAGGGACTACACTGAAATGAAATGATTTTTTTTTTTTTGTTTTTTGTTTTTGTTTGTTTTTTCTTTTCTTCCTAGATATTTCTAAATGCAGATTCAATCCGGCTGGGAAACCTACCAATCGGTTCCTTCTCTTCTTCACCCAGCTCCTCAAATTCTCGACAGACAGTGTATGAACTGTGTGTCTGCCCCAATGGCAAACTCTATCTTTCTCCAGCTGGGGTAGGCTCCACCTGTCAGTCCAGTAGTAGCATTTGCTTGTGGAGCTGAAGCGACTGATTTCTCCTCACACCAGAATAGCCTTTTGTTCCCGTCCGTCTGCTTCACGGTTTTGCTCGGTTTCCCCTGTGATCAGTCCAGAGCGTCTTCAGATGGACTACAGAGCAACCTGTTCCAGTATCCGCCGGGACTGGCCTTCACCTTTCCTGATTCACCATACCCAACACACAAAGTGTGACTGACTCGGCCGTGGGAAAAACATCTTCCGCAGAAAACCTGGATCGCGACCTTTGCTCGAAAGGGAGAATAATTTAGGTGCCTTTGCTACGTGGAGTGAAGCACACACAGTTTTAGATTTTTGCAGAACCTGGCTGCGAACTGCGCACGAACACATTACCCAGATGAAATTCCCAAATCCACTGGCGACATGAAACGCTTAACCCCGTCAGAAGACTAATTCTGCAGTCCGAAAGCACAATTTTCCATTCATCTTTTTTGGACGTAAACTTTTATCCCCGAATTTTAAAATTTTGAAGCATTATGTAATGCTTGCTTTACTAAAAAATTAAATTCAATAGGTGATTTTTAACTAAATGAAATGACGGGACAGAATCTCTCCCTGGATTTTTTTTTTCTTTCTTTCTTTCAATTCAATGTGTTGGTACTCTTTGTCTACTAAGTCTGAAATTTTGTACATTAGATAATTTTGAAAGCTCTCAGCAATATAATCTTTACAAAATTAACAAAAATGCCATTATGCTGTCGTTTGTCAGATCTGGATGGCCTTATATAGTATTTATGTGGTTATTGCATGTGACACATTTGCTTTTAACAAAACATCTTAACTGTTTCAATATAAAACAGAAGGGATATACTTATGGTGGAAATTCATCGGTTATTTCTTTGAAAATTCATATGGTGTCCTTTATCTTTAGGTTTTAGTGATACCCTTTTGTTTGCTCCATTTACATTAAACTTGATTTTAAGTGCAAAAGTTAAAACAGCCTTTAATTAAATGCTAATGTGATGCATAATGCTGAGAACTGATTCAGTTTCCACAGGGACATCATCTTCAGATTTAGTATCCATCTTTTCATTTGCGGTTAATATTTAAGAAGGTTACAGATTAAATTATAAATTCCAGAAAAGAACATGGTAAAAAGACAAGTATTCAGAAGGGGTGTTGGACAACTGCTTTCTCTGTTGAGGAATCTAGTCACGTTTCCATTCGACTGTTAGCCACTTCTTCCAGACTGTTAACACTACCCTTACATCATGAACCGAAGCTCTCTCCACTCTCCACTGCTCATTTTTATAAATGAGTTCCTAATAAATAATGCCAGAGTATGATAGCTTTGTTGATCACGGTACTCTTAAACTCAAATTCTTGAAACCGACAGAATACAAGAATGTAAACTTGTAGATTTCCTAGTTTCTGAAGGTAACTTGATGACTCTGAGGTAAGTCCTTAATTTTTCCGATCATCCCCTTCTTGCACCTGTGTACACTGTTAACAGGTGCATGGAGGTTATATTTAAGGGCTCTATGAGTGCAGAATCTTTGAAAGTTTGTTCTCTACAGCTGAGAGGGAAGCAAACTATTGAAATTTGTTGAAGTAATTTGGTTAGTAACAATGAGAAAATTGGATAATACAACTGGCAAAGTAACCTATTGGCCAAAGCTATCTCTTTTGGATTCTCAGCATTTTTAGTAGTAGGCAAAGCTCCGTATCACATTCCACACTATGTAGACAGCTCTGGAAGGTATTTCACTCTGGTCATCTTAAAAATTGTATTGGACTTGTGCTTTAGGGTTAGTTTATAAATCTGTAAATTAATATCAAAATAAAAGTGCAGATGTATAATTACTTGAAAAGTCATAACAGAGAGCCTAATTCATTTCTAACAAATTTTCTATATGAAGTTTGCACATTAGTCTTTGCAAAAGAGTCACCCAGTGTGTAAGGCAAGAGATTGGAGAGTCTTGAGTGTTTCTCTCTGGGTTATGTTGAAGAAGACAGTCTGCATTAATTTGGGACATACCAATATATTAGCCATGCTAAATTAAAGCAATTAAACTATTTCCTAATCAAAGAATGGTAATTCTTGTGATTTGTAATCGTCCCTGTTTCTAAGGTCTTTAACTAATCAATTAAGCCAAATTCAGCAATCTGAGACTGTCTCCAAGTTTCAGTTTACACAGCAAATGTATAACATTTACAAAAAATATTAAATCAAACATTCTGCGAAGGCTTCTTCTAGCAAGAATGAAAAGAGAGCACTCAGACGTTATATGCATAGGACACATGCCAAGAATAAAGGGCGGTAAGAAAACAAAGTGCGGGAACAAATCATAGGCTAGGAAGCCTGTAGTTTCAACAGTTGGGAAGCAGAGGTAGGATGAGCTGTGTCAGTTTGAGGCCAGCGTAGTCTGTACAGCTAGGGTTATAGAGAGAGATCCTGTATCAATCAATCAACCTATACTTAGAGAATAAATAACTCAGAAAGAAATTAAAGGAAGCGGCTGGCAATTTTGCAACTCAAACGTATTCTGGAAAATCCAGACAGTAAAGAAGCATTCAAACTCAAAAGATTTAGATATTCAAATTTCTGTTAAAGAGAAAAGAATGTCATCAATGACCTCCTTATACAATAGTACATGAATGACTTGAATTGATTGTTTAACAGCTTTAAGATTTTTTGGGCACAGTAATATCAAAGTCTAAGCTTCTATTCAAGGCTTAGATCGATCCGAAAGTCTTTGATTTCCAAATAGAAAATCACTATTTCTTTGATGATAAGGAGGTCCAGAAACCAGGGAAAGGATTTATCCATTGCTTTCCAAATGCAATTTTACAGATCAGAATGAACCCAGAAGCACACACAGACACACACACACACACACACACACACACACACACACACACACACACAGAAACACACACACAAACACTACACGTTATTTAAATGATCCAAATTCTATTTTCTTGAAATCACATTGAATAGATATTACTTTTAGTTGGTCCATAATAGACTCTACTCCGCTAGGCTGTTTATCTTCTCTTAACTTCACATTTAGTTAGATCCTGCGTGGAAAAACAGAAATGGAGAAATTGGAGTGAGAAAGTTGCTGGCATTTCAATTGTATACCACAATGTATAAATTCAGATGCACTTTAAGTTCAGTTTCTCAGGGGCTGGAAAGAGCATGCATTATTATTGGAACTTCATAACACTTGAATGATGAAATTTTAAAGCATACAAAAACAATCTGACCACACTAAAAACCAAACAAAGTGCCCTTTCAGTATTTCATGATCAATTTACCAAGTATCTTCAACATTTGTCACCTGGCTTAGCAGTCCTGGTTTTTATTATGAATCATGATTTTCACATTATGGGATAAAATCATTTCTCTAAGTTTAGAAAATAATAATGTTCAATTACAGTACAATTTGGAAATCTTAGGAAGTAGTGCCATAAATCTCTGAAAATATGTGTAGGAATTCTGAATTGGGTCCCAGTTATATGTAGTGCTTTAAAGTCTCTTTAGAAATATCCAATCACTTTGGCTGCAATCTCTGTGAGAAAATTTTATCAAGCTAGGTATTTCTCTCTGGTCATGTTCATTTTTTCATTTTATTGATCTTTTTACGCAAATATTTAATGATCTCCACTGAGTTCAGGAGACTCTGCTGAGCTAGAATATTTGATATCTATTTCTTAAAGAGCTGTTCATCAATGTCAAAAACAAAACTTCCCAGCATCCTGTTCTTTTTCTCCGTGTTCCCTGGATTTCCACTTGCCAATTGAATATCAGTTCCTTTTGAGGAAATCAGGTTTGGTTGATGTTTTCAATAATATGGATGGTATTAACTAAAGGAAGAATGTTTGTAGCTATCATTTAAAATACTGTTTTAGAACTTAAAATAACACCTACCAAATATAAGCATCCTGATTACTGCTCTGTTATTATTGACATTCATCAAACTAATCCATGGGCATTTCAGGAAAAATGTGTTTAGATCAATATGGCCAAGTACTGAAAATTTTATAACTACCAAATTTCCTTCATATGCTACCACCTTAATGTCTCTATTTGATAGTGCATCATTTTCCAAACATACCATTGGTACAGTAATATCTCTAATTAATTTCATCTTTGCAAACATGGTATCTCCTTGTAAGGAAGCAATAGACAGAAGATCTGATGCTTTTATCATTATAGTTCATAGCATCCAATGTCAATATCACATTTAATTATAATTGAAAGTATTTAATGATCTAATTCTCTATATACAACCACCATCACCAAATTCATTTTTGAGTTTTATATATTTGAGGTATGGTTTCCTTAACTACCTATAGTTTTGACCTAATTAGAATTACTCATGGGACCCTTCTTAGACATTCATTAAGTCATTTGGTGGATACATTAGCATATATTATGGTAATGATTACAGCAGAATATCATTATCAAAAAGGAAAATAATATCACGTTTATCCCCAATTATACATTAATGAATGATCACACTGAACATATTTGTAGATATTGCTTTAAACTGCAGTCAAGTAGTCACTGAAATGTCAAAGACCAAAGACCAGGATTTCTATTGTATTTAGCTCTAGACCACTATTGCTTCTACTAATTTATTAAAATAAGTAGGGGTTATAATTACAACACAAGGAAGTAAACATGCTTCTGGCAGGAATATGAGCTGCAGCCATTAATTACTGCTTTAGTTATAGAAAGAACACCTCAGTAGTATGCTCTGCATATTTTTTATACATAGGTAATGAATGCCTCA
The DNA here is from genome assembly GCA_019843815.1 of Montemys delectorum. Classification (NCBI taxonomy): domain Eukaryota; kingdom Metazoa; phylum Chordata; class Mammalia; order Rodentia; family Muridae; genus Montemys; species Montemys delectorum. The sequence continues at coordinate 9,643 of JADRCD010175601.1, read as the reverse complement.
GTATTCTTAAGATGAGGAAATAAAGACTACACCCAAAATGGCCTCAGGATGGGTTAACTTGTTTGGGTTTCAATTTTCATTGCTTGCCAAATATATCTTTGGAAAATATAATTAATATGAAATACTTCTAGAACTAGAGGGCTATTTTTTAAATGTCAATTGATGTGGGTCAGTCTTTGGGATGGTAAAAACAAACATTAATGGATGTGCGGTATAATGAACTGTGATTCTTCCTAGGTTTCCAGTTTTAAATATTTCATTTATTTGAATACTTATAAAGTCAAACAGGGTTAAAGATGTGCAAGGATATTTCCTAAAAATGGAGACACAATTTGGAGTTTGTTTCTTTATTTATACAATTCTTTAAATCAGGTCCATGATTAATTTATTTTGTTTTGTATCTTTCATGTAAATGTTTTCTTGTATATATATATAGATATATGAAAAAATGGAACTATTTTCGTACACATACTATGCAATATGTTTGTACAATTGCAAAATTACCAAAATTACAAAAGCTGTGCTTTTGTACTCTATCTTGCTTTATGTAAAAAAAGAAAGAAAAATCAACCTTTTTCTATTTAAAAGGACTCCTTCCTATGAACTGTAGATAACATATCTATTCAGAAATCAGTCTATTGTATCTTTTGTTTAGTTCAGATGAGGTCTATTTCTTTTGGGTGTAAACAAAGCAAAATTTTGGCAGTGGGAATTCTTTTCTCAGAAGCATGCAACAAGCCCATATCATTTAAGAACTCTCTTGTAATTCTTGTATTTTTGTCCTGATTTCGGTGCTACTGTGTAACCATGATTAAATGTAATAGTCAAACAAAGAGGATCAGAATTAAGGTGCTATCATTTCATTTATCTTCCTTAAAAAACAAAAACAGTTTGGAGAAATAACATGTTTTCTGGTAAATGCCCCCTCTGTGAATATGTATGTATTGACAAAATTAAGTTTAATATATACCCTTGATCAAATTCTTCACCATAGATTTTTCTCTCAAACTCATACCCAGTAAACTAAGAATCTAAAAAAGATTTAACCATAGGATTAATTCGCTTACCAGGAGATTAGCAAATTGTTTTATCTGTTCTGAAATTCTGATGGTTTGTACCTGGGATAAAATTAGACAAGTGTGTTGTGTGTACAAAAACCTATATGTTTATATGTATACTGAGTTCCAACCAAATACACTAGAGCAAATATAAACACAGGCTAATTAGGATCTCCTATTTTACGTTTCATTTCTTCTCTGTTATATTCAGTAAAGAAATGGTAGAGTTTGAAAAAAATGACAAGAATGTTGTTACTATGAAACAATACAGACAGCCTATTTCTATAATCCCTTGAGAATGACATTCTCTATCAACTTCAAAAATAAGTCAGTATCCATTGAAAGTATCCGTTTGGAAAACAATGATAACCTTCTTTATCTCATGTCCAATAATTTTTATAAATGGATCTAAATATTTAAAACAAAAATTGAACACATATACCCAGCCATGTTTTTCAAATGTTAGCTCTAAGTAGAATACAAAAGAGGATGCTTTCAGTCTGAGTATCACATACCCCTTGACTGTACATAACCTTCGAAATGATTTGAATGGTTTCAAATGTTTGTTTGCACATTTATGTCTGTCAGATCCTCTAGCCTATTTTCCAGCAAACCACTAGAATATAGTAATGCCTGGCTTGGCACATACTTTCTTTGCTGAGAGAGAGGTTTGGGAGGGAGGGAAGGAAGGAGAGGAAAAGGGAACAAAATGAACAATTTTGTCTATGGTCACAGTATGCTTATGAGACCAAATAAGTTGTTGTTGTTGTTGTTGTTGTTGTTGTTGTTGTTTTTGTGGCATCCAATCATATGGCACCAGCTGGTTTATCTTACAATTCATTTCAGCTGTGGCTCTGTTATGAGCCCAGACCATATAGGGCAAGAGCCCAGTCCTACAACACCCGACTCCAACCTGCAAAACTCATGTTACCCACAACATTTGTCTGAAAGCTACAAATCAGAAGTTCCCTGAAACCTTCCTTAAATTCGATAGTTTGCTATGGTGATTCAGGAAAAAAGCCCACTTAAACTGTTGCTCACAAATTGCAAAGGATATTGTAAGAGTCTGAATGGACAACTCAATGAAAAGATGCTGGAGATGAGTTCTGAAGGGCTTTGACATGGGGAGTTGGAACGGGCTGATTTCCTTATACATCTTCCCTAAGCAACAATTGGCTAAACCTCAGAATTTGGGACCTTATTAAGTTTCATTGAGTAGGCATGGACACTTTTTTTTTTTAACATTATACTGTGATTTTTTTTTTTAAAGGAGGGTTCACTTACTATTTTTTTCTAATTGAATATTTTACTTATTTACATTTCAGATGTTATCCTCTTTCCTGGTTTTCCCCCTGCAAACCCCCTATCCCATCTCCATTTACCCTGCCTCAATGAGGGTGCTCCCCACCCTCCCACCCACACCTGCCTTACTACCATAGCATTCCTCTACACAAGAGCATCAAGCTTTCACAGGACCAAGGCCCTCCCTCCCACTGATACCACATAAGGCCCTTCACCTCTATCAGTCCTTCCCCTAACTCTTCCATTGGGGTCCCTGTGCTCAGTCCAATGGATGGCTGTGAACATCTGCAAATGTATTCCTCAGGATCTGGCAGAGTCTCTCAGGAGACAGCTGTATCAGGCTCCTGTCAGTAAGTACTTCTTGGCATCCATGATAGTGTCTGTTTTGGTGTCTGCATGTAGAATGGATCCACAGGGGGTGTAGTCTCTGAATTGCCTTTCCTTCAGTATCTCCTCTACTCTTTGTCCCTTAATTTCCTTTGTACTGGAGCAATTCTGAATTTAAATTTTGGAGATGGGTGAGTATCCCCATCCCTCAACCCAGGGGGTGGGGAGGGGGAGGGCATGCCTAACCTCTGGAAATGGTCTCAACAGGTTCTCCCTCCACTTTGTGGGGTATTTCAGCTAATGTCATCCCTGTGGGGTCCTGGGAGGCTCTTGCCTTTCTGGCATCTGGGACTTTCTGGTTGCTACCCCCAGTTCCTCATCCCCCACTGCTATACAACTCTGTCTCAATTTCCTGACCCTCTGTACATCCCCTCCATCGCCTCCCATACTTGATTCTGCCACTCATTTTTCCTTCCCCATCTTCTCTTCATCCCAAGTCCTCCCACCCTCTACTTTCCTTGATTATTTTGTTCTCCCTACTAAATAAGACTGAAGCATCTACTCTTTGAGGAAAACCTCAGAAGATGGAAAGATCTCCCATGTTCATGGATTGGCAGGATTGATACAGTAAAAATGGCCATCTTACCAAAAGCAGTCTACAGATTCAATGCAATCCCCATCAAAATTCCAGCTCAATTCTTCATAGAGTTAGAAAGGGCATTCTCAGTTTTTAATTTCATCTCCCTCTGGGCTCTACAAAGAATAAGCTATGGAGCTGGAATTTCTCAACCGCATCCTGCCTTCAATAGTCATCTTGAGTTAGATTGCAAATGCTCAGTAGCTCAGGAATAAACAAATGCCATGGGATTTCTTTGTCAGGAGCCAGGTCAAAAAGCAAACATCATTAAAGGCATATGGTGGTACATGCCTTTAATCCCAGCACTTGGGAGGCAGAGGCAGGTGGATTTCTGAGTTTGAGGCCAGCCTGGTCTACAGCATAAGTTCCAGGACAGACAGCCAGCCAGGACTATACAGAGAAACCCTATCTCGAAAAACCAAAAAAAAAAAAAAAAAAAAAGCAAACATCACTACTTATAAGTGTTTCTAATACCTCTTCCTAATAGGTCATAAAAGCTCTCTATTAATAATTGGAGATAGATGAAATTATACAATGTTATATGAATACACTGTATCCATATATATAATTTTTACATGAGTATATTGGATAGTGGAAGTTGGGTGGGAATACTTAGCCAGATAACTCTACTGCAATATTTTAGAACATTTTGTCATCCTGCTAAAATGTTGTTACAAAAAGAGTACCCACTTGAATTTTAGCAGTCTAGTAACCACCCTGCAATTACCTCTCAAAAGCAACTATCTTCTCAGACAATAGGACAAAGTTTAAAAGGAAGAAAAACTTTGACATCATTCTTTCCCTCCTAACAGGACATGCTGCCATGAAAATGGGCCTAATGGTGGTAAAGAGGACTTGTTGCTCAAATAATCAATGGAGATATTTTTTTAACAGTAAGCATAATGAAGTAAAAATGTTGTTTTAGCTCAACACAGAAATCACTTAGTATTAAGAGTATATATTGACAGATACATCTTTAGTTTAACCAATAAAGGGATACCCTTGACATGTACTATTCATGACCTTAAGAGGATAAGGTGGAGCATGAGTTCAAGGCCAGCTAGTACTACAGAGAACACCAGTAACAGTCTGCAAAGTTCAGTGAAAACTTGCTTAAAAGTTCAGTTAAACACACCACACACACACACACACACACACACACATACACACACACACATATTTGGGAATATATCTTAGTGAAAAGGCATTTGTCTTATATTTTCTGGTTTGGATTCATTCTCTTGTACTGATTAAAGTTAACAATTTTATTAAAAATTCTCTCACTTACTAAGAAGACAAGGTCTTACAAGATTACATGCTTAAAAGAATGAGAATCTTAATACATTAGTATAATACATTTAAATATGCATAAGCTGAACAAGATGTGAAAATATCAAGCATTATTTAAAAGGATATGAGGCACTTTACCTTGCATGATCCTTGCAAAAATATACAGCTATCTTTATACAGTTTTTAATACGACCTCTTTTTCCATGAATGTCTAGTGATGCTTTTAGCACACAGTAAGAGCACATGTCATTGGGTAAATTAATCATAGGAAAAATATCTTGGTGAAATTATACCATTTAAATTCTTTAAAAAAATATAAATTCAGTTATTTCCTCATACCTAAACTTACTAAGATTTAGAAATAAATAAACCCTCAAAATTAAGAGGGTGTTGACATCAGGGAAAGCTGCCTATTGTCTTTCAAAAGTAATTATGGAAACATCATTACAAAAGAAGATAAAACCAAAATTCTAGAAGTATATTCACCTTGTCTCTTTGAACCAATCTATTATCAAATAGATTCTATTAGAATATATAGATAATCTTGAATTTACAGCCAACTTAACAGACTCCAATGTCTTCAATGTATAGATATATGCAATATAGGGGTTTTTTTGTAATATAGTTTTAATATGAGTAAAAGTGACCTGAGTGGCCAGGAAGATAGATCAGAAGTCCAAGTGCTTTCCACAGCATAAGGTCATGAATTCCGACACTGACACCGAGGACATGCCCAATTGCCATGGCAACCCACCTGCATTCCCAGCACTGGGCATATAGAGCCAGGATTCCCAGAATAAACTGTCTAGCTAGACACATTGAATAAGTGTGCTCTGAGTTCAATTAAAGGTCTCTTCTTAATAAAGAAAGTAGACAGCAACTAAGGAAGATACAGAGCATCAATCTCTAGATTCCACATACTCCATACACATGTATATGCTTCTCTGTACACATACCCCCAAATTCAGAAAACATGCACAAAACACACACACACACACACACACACACACACACACAAGTGAACACAAAGACACCACATACACATAAAGAAAAAAGTAGGCTAAAAGTCCTGAAAAATAAATATTAAAAATTTGCATTTGTTTTCTGGTATTTTAGTATATTACTATTCCTTAGATGTCAGTTTCTTTTCTTATGAGAGAGAGAAAGGGTGTGGATCCAGAAGACCACAAAGTAAGGAAAAATTGAAAATATTGTTTGAAAAATATCTATCTTCAACAAACATGAATGGCAAATAATAATAATAATAATAATAATAATAATAATAATAAAATTATTCCTAATGATATTCTGCTATACTCATCAGGGTGACTTGTCCAATCATAATCAAAGTTTTCCTGTGGCAGCAAATAGAAGCAGATGCAGAAACTCACAGACAGGTATTACGCAGAGAGATTCTAAATTAAATGTCTCCATGGAAACCCCTCAGAGATGGGGAGCATGAAGAACAGGACTAGAAAAGACTGTAAGAGTCAAAGGTATAGAGGACAGCAGGAAAATGAGGCCCAGTGGATCAACTAAGCAGGGTTCAAATGAGCTTAAAGACAGAAGTGGCAAGCATGAAGTTTGCATAGGTTTGCACAGGTTCTCCTCAGCAAATACAGTGTGGCTGTTAGCTTGATGTTTTTGTGGGACTCCTAGCAGTGGAACAGGTGTGGAACAGGGAGGTTAAGGGAGGGGATAGAGGGCAAACAGTGGTCGGGATGTGTTCTATGAGAGAAGAATCTATTTTCAATAAAAAAAAAATTTAAAAGTGTAACAGAATGACAAACGAAATTGTTAGTAGTTGAAACAACAAAATAAAACGTTAAAACAAAGTAAGTTTCCGTTTATATTTTGTCTTCGACATTCTAAAATGATTTGTTGTGATTGTGAATGTCCATCCATCTTGAATTAAAATACTTAGACATAAAATTGCTTTAGCATTTTAAGGAGGTTATAAATTTAAAATTAAAACCTGAGATTCTAATCACAATGCTTCTTTGCATATTGTGTGAGGGCTTGACTGAGGGCTTGACTGAGGGCTTGACTGAGGGCTTGACTGAGGGCTTGAGGTAGTCTTTTTCAAGCATGAAACCACTTTGCATACTCGGATGTCAGCAGCACAGGCTACAAAATGCAACACTGCAGGATGATACAAAATGCTCTTCAGAAAACAGTGACTTGATGACTAACCACGGCAGCTGATTGGGAGTGGTCCCTTGGTTACCTCTGATTTGCTCTGAATGGTCAGTGATGTGATTTCAAATTCATTCCAATCAACAATGGGCCTAATTCTTTGAATTACAAACAAAGAAGTTTACACAATGAATGATTTTGGAAATACCAATGTTACTTTGATAACCATGCAGTTGCACACTTTTATGTTAGACACAATTTCCTTTTACTCTAATGAGGAAACATAGCATATAATCAAAGAAGTGAATTTGAAGGAATGAAGAATAGAGAGACAAGTTGTCAAGCACTTGATAAATTACATTCTATCATGTAATTCAAAGTGCAAAACAAAGTTATATGAGTTATAAAAGTTGTCTAATCTCCATCAAATAATTGTACTTGATAAACTATTTTTCAGAACATTGAACAACAATAACAAAAAACATGTCTTTGCACAAATCACATATGACAATTGAAAATTAAGTTTGATTAAATGTAATTACTCCTGGTTTTAGGCACACCCAAATAATGCTTGTTTAAGGAAATTAATCAATTTCGAGTATTTTTTCAGGTTTAATGCATATACCATTTATTTATTCTTTCACATTGATTATCTGTACAACAGATACAATTGTGACTGTTAAATAACTTGTACCTATTAAAGAAATAGGGCTGAAAGTTAAATTGGTATTCCTATGTTAGTGAGCAAAGACAGATCATAAATAATACAAAAACTAATAAGCATATATAATGCATCCTAATGTTGTAAGTGCCATAAAAGGCTATGTAACAGATGATGGCGTGGTGAATATTCACATAATGATGAACACAGTAAGTATATAAAGAGTCTTAATATATCAAGACAGAAAGGTCTTCTTCCCCATATTCATAATATTCTGCTGAAGTGTGGTTCTTGAGTCTAGATGGTATCAAGGTATACTTTGAAAGAAGAAAGAAAATGGAGGTATAAATGTTTGCTTCAACTTTTAATCAACAGCTAAATTCTAAACCACGAACTGATGGCAACATTTCTAACCTGACCTTCTGTCTTCTACAGACCCAGTAGCTCTCCTTTATCTCACACCAAGAGTGCTGTTGACCTTGTGTACTGGTCATATGTAGAAAACTGTACATATTTGAATATAAGTATAAGAACTTGTCTAGTATAAGATTTTTAATTCAGTATGGAATGCTTCTCTCAAGAAAAAATATCTTTTATTAAGAATTACAAGCTTTGTTTATTTACAATATCACCTTTCCTAGGTTCCCCTCCAATAAAATAAAATAAAATAAAACAAAAACTAAAACAGACCCTTGTTCGCTCCCTCCTCCCCCTGTTCACCACCCCACTCCCTCCTGCTTACTGGCCCTGACATTCCCCTACACTGGTGCATAGAACCTTCACAGGGCCAAGGGCCTCTCCTCCCATTGATAACCAACTTGACCATCCACTGCTATACATATGCTGCTAGAGCCATTAGCCCCACCATGTGTACTCTTTGGTTGGTGGTTGAGTCCCTGAGAGCTCTGAGGGTACTAGTTAGTTCATATTGTTGTTTGTCCTAAGGGGCTGCAAACCCTTCAGCTCCTTTGATCTTTTCTCTAGCTCCTTCATTGGGAACCCTGTGCTCAGTCCAATGGATGGCTGTGAGCCTCTGCTTCTGTATTAATCAGGCACTGTCAGAGCCTCTCAGGAGACAGCTATGTCAGGCTCCTGTCATCCAGCACTTGCTGGCATCCACAATAGTGTCTAGATTTGATGATTGAATGTGGGAAGGATTCCCGGGGGGGATATTGTAAATAAAGAAAACATCTAATGAAAAAAAAAGAATTAAAAAATATTTACTTTGATAGTGTTTCTGTTTTATGAGTTGGGATTATTCTAAATGTACCTTAAATTGCTAGTAAGAAAGACATAAAGGTAATATCATGGTACATGATTTATCCTTTTACTGCTATGATTCAACTTAGGTCTAATCACACATATGTGTTTACCTTGCAGTGGAGATAGATCTTCTTGGTCCATGCACACATTTATATCACAACTATAAAATGATCATGTGGTTAAATTCCTCAACTCTGTAAATAACCAACTTTCCATTTATTGACATACAGTGGACATTATTTGTTTTGCATTTTTAAAATTTATATTTGAAGCTCTTATGAATTATAATGAAGTTTGTTGGGAAAGAAACAAAACAACAACAACAAAAAAGAATTACAAGCTTTGATACCAGAAAGAGGACTCTTAATATGTAACATCATCACTTTCTACCAGAAAACCATAGTTACTCTGAATTTTTACCCTTATAAAATTCTTGTGAACATCAAGTGTGAGTCTTGTCATGTTAAAGAACCTCTCTCTCTCTCTCTCTCTCCTCATTTTGTTGGTCTTTTGTTGTTTCTTTACCTGTTTTCCTCTTGATGGAGCCCTATCAGAATTAATAAACTGATCTTGTTGTTATATTGTAAAACACAGATGGCATAAGAGTCAAACTAAGGTTAATTTCATGGGACTAATGTGATTATATTAAAAAAAATACAAAATCTGTTCATTTTAAAGATTATGTGGAAGTAAAGTTAGAAGAATGTTTACAGCTAGAAGCTATCTTTAAAGTGGAGTAGTTATTTTTTATCCACAATTTTTTAAGTTAAAATTGTAATTTAAAGCTTTCCAAAAAGATATTTTCTCTTTAATTTGTATCTATGCTACTGTGGAGAAAATCATTCTACCATTAGTTATGTAGGAAATTCTTTATCTGTGATTATAAAAAGTAGATTTTTGTGGGGTGAGTCCTGAAATTGTACACTGTACATTGTACAGATGTATGGTCAGAGAATTCCAAATAGTTCC
>JADRCD010175600.1:2852-47915 GCA_019843815.1 Montemys delectorum | reverse complement strand
CACACACACACACACACACACACACACACACACACACACACGTATCAGAGTCTACCTACAAGTCAAAGTATACAATATTTGTGTTTTAGTTTGGCTTATTTTGCTTGGTATAATGATTTCCAATTCTATCTTTTCTGAAAATGACATAACTTCTTTCTCTTGCATGACTGGACAGAGCTCTGTTGTGAATGTGTCCAACTTGCCTTTATGTATTCCTCTGCTGATGAACACTTAGGCTGATTCTTTGCTTGCTGTGAACGGTGCAGCTGCAATCATGGAGGCTCAGACATCTCTCTGGCAGGTTGACTTAATTTTCTTAGGTAGAGGCCCACGGATCACAAAACTCAACCAGATAGTAGCTCTATTTTCAGCTTTTAGGAGGAGCCTCATATTGATTCTACAGTGGCTGGGCTAGTTTTACCGTCCCACCATCAGTGTCCGAGGGCCCCTCTCGCACATCATCACCAGTGTTTGTCCTTGTCTTTCTGGTGACAGAGGTGAGATGGAATGGACTCTCAAGCGGCTTTAATTTGCATATCTCTGATGGCTAAAGATATTGAACACACTTTTTCATACATTTACTGGCCACTTGTTATTCTTCTGAAAATTGGCCCTTTAATTTGTGGATCGCTTGATTGGTTAGATATTTTACCTTTGTGATTCGTTCAGGAGTCTAGATCTTGAGTTTCTCCCTCTCTGCAGGTTCTTTTCGCTTAGCCGATGTGTTTTGTTTTGTTTTCGTTTTTGATTTTGTTTGTTTTGTTTCTGGATAGAAATGTCTATATTCAAGTGATCCTGTTTGTCCTGTCTTCCTGGTTCTCTTCAGAAAATCTTTGCTTACATCTGTATCTTTTAGTGCTTTTTCTGTATTTCCTCTAGAAGTCTCAAAGAGAGAAAAGCATCTAGCTTCCTTCTTCACATGGCTACATTAAGAAAATCTCCCCTCTCTGGTTTTCTTTATTACTTAATTGGCTTCTTGATGAGTAGTAGCCAGATCTCCTGCCTGTTAGAACTGCCAGGGCTCAGGCTTTGGCTCTAAGTTTTCCAGTATCAATGCTGGAGGAGTCACCACACAGTGACCAGGGATACAGGTTTCTTTTCACCAGGACTAGCTGGCTGGTCCACCTGTGGCTCAAGTATCTGCTTCCCCACCTCTGCTGGGAGCTGCCTAGTGTCTGGAGCTGTTCTCAGTGCTTCCTTTCCTGGGGCGGTGCTTCTTTCTGCTCTTTCAAACTCTTTGACTTCCCTATGAACAAAGAAAGCCTTTGTGTTTTCCGGCACTGCTCCCCCAATCTTTCAGTCTTTGTGTCAGTCTGCACATAAGCTCTAACCCACAGTGGCTGAGTGAGACATGCAATGAGCAGCCAAGAACCTCCAACTTCGCTATTTTCATGGTGAAATTCTTGAATTTTTAATATTGGTAAAATTCTCCACTTTATTTTTCAAAGCAAATGGAAAGAATAAAAGCGATGCCCATTCAGTGAGGCTGATACCAGGGGTGCCGTCTTTACAAGACCTGAGGGGCGACTCTCCTCCTTACCAGTGCACACAGCATACGCAGCGGGTTTTTTGTTCGCTTGGTTGGTTGGTTTTTGTTTTTTGTTTTTTTTTTTCGAGACAGGGTTTCTCTGTGTAGCCCTGACTGTCCTGGAACTCACTCTGTAGACCAGGCTGGCCTCAAACTCAGAAATCTGCCTGCCTCTGCCTCCCAAGTGCTGGGATTAAAGGCGAGCGCCACTACCGCCCAGCCACACAGCTGTTTTTTTAATTTCACGGTCACCAGGACTCTCCATCACATGCTTCCCACCTTAGACTGTCATGTGAGATCACAGCTCATAAAATTTGAGCCTCCCAAAGACATGGTCACCAATTAGTAATTGATAGTTTTTAAAGAAATACAAGTTGGGGACTCTGGGTCTTCTAAAAAATTTATTAACATTACCAATTCAAAAAGAAACCAACCAACCCAGGGCACTCTAAGCTGTGATGATTTGAAACCAGCACATTTACACCCTGCCCTTGGCATTCACTATTCTTCAGTCATCCATTCCTAGTCTCCTGTAGTGAATGAGAGTAAAAACCCATTCAAGATCAGCCAGCAAGCCCTGAAGCCACACTCCCACTAGCTCCCTACTGTCTCCTCCTGATGTCTACACTAGTTATCGCCTCGGATTCTTCCTGCTCCTGGTGTTGCCCCCTCATCCATGTGAGACTGTCCTAGGCTCTGCTGTCTCTACCCCAGGTTTAGAGTTAAGTCTTTGTCCTCTTTTCCTTATACCCACCACTGGGTTCTAATACAACCTACCTTCTCCAAACTCTTCTCTGTGGCGTCTTACTTCCTCACTGAAGAACTTCCTGAGGTTCCCTGACTGCCTTCCTCCCAGGGCTCAGAGTCCCTGTTTCCCAGTCTAGATCATTTTTGAGAACGTTTTCAAGTTCAGCAAAGAGTTCCTGCAAATTGCTAGAGGAAAAAAAAAATCTACTCCCTCCCCCTACCTCCCCTTTCTTTCATTGCTTATATGAGACAGTAACTCACTGTGTAGCCTAGGTTGGCCTCAGACTTGCAATCCTCCCTAAAGCCAAGACTACAGGCATGCATGTTCATGCTTGACTGAATTTTACTTTACTTTTGATTGATGCAAACCATTTGTGTATATTTAAAAGGTACAGTAGGATTTTTTTTTTAAGTTTTGTTTTTAACCGATAGATAACGAGGTACCATTACATCAGCATCATTTTTGATGCATGTAGGTATCATAATGATCAACTCTGGGTAATTAGCGTACGCATCACCTAAATCTTCTATCATTTCTTTATGCTAAGACTTTCCAAATGCTCATCTACATTCAGATACACCGCAGCCATTAATTGTATTCTCTCTGCTGTGCCTCTCAGATACCAGAACTTATTCTTCCTGTTTAACTGAGGTATATCCTTCAATCAACTTTACCCAATCTCCCACTGCTCTCTACTCCCCTGAGTTTCTGGTGACTATTACTCAACTCTCACCTGGCATGAAATCCTCTTTTAGATGCCACACATGAGGGCCATAATGAGGTATTTGCATTCGTCCATCTTGTTTCACTCTGTGTCGTCTGTCATCTCACATGATTTCCTGACTTTCCAAATGTTACCCAAACACTTACCTTCTATTGTTAGGTCAGCCTCTAGTTCTAGTGACCTTTCCTAATCTGTCCACAGAGTTCCCAGTGTCTCTGTCATATCCTTTGATATCCGGCTTCATCCATTTCTTCTATAGACCTTAATAAACGGGCCTCCAGCGGAGGAAGATTTTTTCTAAGCCCTCTGTGAGGCTCATGTTTCATTATTCTTTAGCTTCCCGGTATCTAGTACTTCCTGCTTAACTAGCCTTTAAAGTCTTGTAATAAGTGTAAGTTACATAGTTAGCTACTTGTTGGGTTATAAAGAGACAATAAAATGAAAGAGGAAAAGATTGAACATTAAGTATCAAAGAAGAGATACAATATCAAAGTATCCTTGGACACATGACTGTGAAATGTAAGAAAGCTGTCAGCAAAAACAAATCGCTTCCTTCACTGTACTGGTTCAGTTCCTTTTAATGTAGCCTGGCGCCACTGATAATCAAAACAATCAGATTTATTTTAAAGTGGGGAGGGGAAACTACTCCAATCTTAATGTTAAATTTCCACAGACCATTTCACTTTATGATACTTAGGCACCAGGATATTATCAACTGATTGAGCAAATAGTGAACGGGATGGTTTGTCAACACATAGCCAGCGAACAGCCACTGGTCTTGCGATCAATACTAGTTAGCAAACGAGCAGACACCACCAGAGCTTGCCAGCAATCTGTTAACTGATTTTGCCTTAGGCCCAGTAAAGTTGTTTTACTGTGTGTCTTTTGGGTTTTATTCTGTCAGTTATATGAGACATAACTGACAGAGAGAGTGGTCAAGTAGGCAGGATACACACATCACTCCTGTGTCAAGCTGGGTTAAGAGAGGTGGTTTTCCTCTACTACAAAATGTATACTATTTAAAAGTGGAGAGACCTCAGAGAAGAAACTAGATCTCTATTCTGGTAGTGGCTCAGTTTTATTTTGTGGCCTGTTCAGATTTGGTGGTGGTTCTTCAGTATCTGCATTTTTTCTAAATATCTTTGCTTTTCTCCTTTCTGCGTCCAGGATATGTACGCATATGTTTATAAAATTGTTCTTTTTATAAAAATAATTGCATGCTTTGAAGACTGTATAGCTAAAATGTAAATATTAAAGAGATTAAAATTACCTGCTAAAATACTAAAGACATTAAAATTATTCTACCTTCTAATGAATGTTTCTAGGCTTGCAAATTTTATGAAGGGTCAATGCCCTCAAGTCAGACGTTTGTAATAAGAGGATTTCCCCCATGGCATTAAGTATCAAAATTTAAAATAGTTATTTTAGCTATGATATAATATTATCCTATGTGGAAATATCTCACTTTTAACATTCCTTTTGCTGATTTCTGCATGGTTTCTGATATTTGCCTAAGAAAATATTTGTGCTAACTTTTCCTGACGATGTTTCCTATTGGTTTTTAGGACGAATCTTCGAAGCAAAAGTTCTAGGAGACTCTTGATGCCTCTTGAAAATTTGCTTTTAAGAAACATTTTTCCCCTTTCCTCACTGAAGGAACTTCGAAGTGTTCTAAGTCAATGTGGTTTTCCCTGCTCTTTGTTCTAATGCTAGATGGAAAGGTATGAAGTTCTCATCATGTTTTTAATGTGATTTCTTTTCCTGTGGTGACAACTACCTCTGCAAAGCCATTGTGTCCCAGTCATATTTCCTGTTACCTGTTCTTTTCCTCGAGTGCCCTCATATACCAGGGCCACCACTGATCTCAGGAGAGTCATCATTGCTTTAAAACTGTTTTACTCCTGCCCAGCATATAGGCCCTGACATATCTACTTCTTTTCCTCTGTAAAAGATGTGTGTGTGTGAGAGAGACAGAGACAGAGACAGAGACAGACAGAGACAGGAATAGAGAGAAACAGAGAGACAGAGAGACAGAAAGACGAGACAGAGAGACAGAGGCAGAGACAGACAGAGCGAGCCTGTATGAGTTTACGTTTATCAGTTATGTGCAGGTGTCCAAGGAGGCCAGAAGAGGATATTGAACCTCCTGGAAGTGGAATTCCACATGGTTGTGAACCACTGGTGAGGATGCTGGAACCTGAACCTAGATCCTCTGAAGCAGCAATAATGGGTTTTAACATGGAGCTATCTCTCCAGACCCCATAATTTACCTTTGCACACCAGGAACATGAGACTATCTTTGACAGCCTGCTTTCAATTGTCTACTAATGTACCGTCTTATCCACTTGGCCTTTCTCCAAATCTAGCTTGTCTGAATTCTCATCTTCCTAACTGACTTTTCCATTACCAGTCTTTCTACCTTCTAATTTTTCTTCTTAGAATCCTACAAGACCTTATGAAGATATGGCTACAAATTTTCCTGTTCCAATGCTCACTGCTAGAGCACTTGTGGTTGTAGTCTTACAACGGTACATCAACCCTAGGTTCTTAATGGACAGCACTCTGTTCATGCACACTGTAGCCCTTCCCTGCCCTTAATTGGCCTCTTCCTTGTCTCTGGGTGGAACTTCCTTTATCTATCTCCCATTGATAGATTGACCTTACATACTTAGGTGAAATCTGATTTCCTTCTGTAACTGACTTGGTTCCTTAGACAAGAATAGTATTTTACTAAATTTCCCCTTTGCTGTGGTATGATTTCTATTTTGAGCTTTCTGAAGTCGGAAATGATGACTACATCATCTTGTGTTGTGTCTCTAGGACATATATGCATATGTGCCGCTGCTGTTTTTTGTTTGTTTGTTTGTTTTGCTGTTTTCTTTGCAATGCTGTATTGTTTTTGGTCTATGCAGTACTTTTCTTGTCTTACCCAACATGTACTAATAGGAATTTGAATTCCAGTGCAGGCAAATGTAATTTATTTTACAATAACCATAGATCTTATTCTGCAGTGCATTATATGTTCTTAAGAAAAATCACATCGATGACATTCCTGACCTATCACTTAGTGGTACCTGAGAAATTCAAACCATGAAAATGTGCTATTTAAGGATCCCAGAATAGGATCTAGTTGAGCTTGTTTGTCATTTGTTTGTTATGTTTCTTATTCTTGTTTGTTTTTGTTTTTTGTTTTTGTCAACTTGGCACAAGCTATAGCCATATGGGAAGAGGGAGCCTCAATTGAGAAAATCCCTCCCTTGAGTTGCCTATATGCAAGCCTATGAAGCACATTCATGATTAAAGATTGATGGGGATGAGGTGGAGCATAGATCACTGAGGGAAGTGGCGCCCCTGGGTAGGTAGTTTTGGTTGTATAATAAAGCAGGCTGAGCTAGCAATGGCAGGCAAGAGATTAAACAGAGTTCCTCCATGGCCTCTGTTTCAGTTCCTGGCTCTGAGTTCCTGCCTTGAGTTCCTACCTGGACTTCCCTTCATGATATGCCACAGACTATAAGATAAAATAAACCTCCTCAGCAAAGTTGTTTTAGTCATAATGTGTTTCACAGTAGTAGAAATCTTAACTAAGACAGTTTCTAACTATTCAAGGTCAATGGATTGGGTCTTTCATTTATTCATTTAAAATGTTCAACTCTCCAAAACTGAGCACAACGTACAAGGCTCAAGGAACATAGCAAAAGAGGGAGCAGAAAGAATGTAATAGGATGGGCAGATTTGCAGGAACTCTGGATATGACACGCCTACTACTTCATGAATGTATGCAGCTGTGATTGCTTACAGAATTCTGGCACAAGATTGGGTCTCTCAACATTTCATCATGGGTAGAGAATGGCTCTATGAGGCCCCAGATTTCCCTGAATGTATTGGTGAAATACAGGGTATCATTTTCTTCAGTGGTATAGCCACTGATAAGTTGCCCACATTCTGGTGCCCTTGGAGCCAACCCATGCTCACTCAAGGACATTTAATTAAATTCAGTAGGTCACATTCAGAAAGAAGACATGAGAGTAGAAGAGTGACTTATTGGGAAGAAAAGAGTCTTAGCATGATGAGCAGGATGGTGGTGGTGTGAAAGGATTATGGTATGGAAAAGACAGAAATTAACTATATAAATGAAATTGTCAGTGAGTACAAAAAATAAATTAAAGACTAGTCAAATGATAGGTTCTTTGGAGAAATGGGAAGTATTAAGAGCTAGTCAAAGGTACTATGACCTAGATTGCACTGAAGACTAGCAATCAGTCCAGAGTACCTTTCACTATGCTGAGAGGATGCTCCTGGTCTAGGAGAAGGATCATCCTGTGACACATTCAAAGCGTAATCTCAGATGAACTGGTTATGATTTTGCTGCCATGATCAAGCTTAATTGGTGCATGCTGACCATAGAGAATCTTCTTTATTCTTCTTTCTTTCAGACCATAGTCATAGTTCTATAGAATGCATAAGTGACTATAAGCCATCTTGATGATAGTTATGAAACAGAAATCTCAGCTTAGAATACCCATCTAGCCAGAGCATTTCCTTCTCGCCAGCTACAGCAGGTTTCTTATGTCAAAGTGTGGTTTCATGTACAGAGCTCCTAATGTTTTACCCACTTTAATTCTAGTGAACACATCAATGGCTTCCTGGATACCAATAGTCTAGATGTAGACATATGTCTTATCAGATGACTAAGCAAGCAATCTCCTTCTTTATTAATTACTATTGAGGGTTAATGTTATTTATATAATGAAGTCAATATAATCTCTATTGCTCATTAACTGAAATGTTCTGGGCTCACCTCTGCTTTATTTCCCAATTAGGGTCTATTATTTTTCCTTATTGACTTTTGAGAAAAATAGTTGTGGAAACAAACTTAATGGCTCTGAAAATGTCAGAACAATTTTTATGAAAGGAAAGATCCTGTAATGCATTAATGTAAAGAGGCATAGTGTTCAGTCATGGGAAAGCGTCCGATTGTTTACTATTATGCTCCTGCCCTTATCTTACTCCTTTTTTTTTTTTTTTGAGCGACTTAGAATTTATAGGTGTAATGAGTGCTCCTTTCTTATACTCATTTCTCTGTCTGAATAGACTTCAGGCATTCCATTGCTTTGACAGGAGTTATTTATGTGGGATAAGTGGGCAAGTAAGCCCTTTTCCAAAGGGTGGGATGGTACACTTCCAGGCACCTTCATTGCTGAGGCTACCCAGACAGGAGCTCTATCCTCAGTATATCCTTGAGCCTTTGCCTTCACTTCTCTGGTCAGCTAAGCAATGACTTCCATGTCCTGATCCTTGGAACCCGTGTCTATGCCACATTAAATGACAAAGAGTTTTCATAGATGTGGCTAAGGCTTTTACAGTGGTGAGATGATCCTGTTGGATTCTACCTGATCCCTGGGTCCTTATCAAGGGAAGCAGAAGGACTGCAGACAGAAGGTATGACAGAAATAGATGAAATAGATCATGTTCATGGGATATGGGTAGGTTCTGGCTGGAAAAGGCTATAGTTGAGCCAATTTTAGCTTATCTCCAGTAATTGGCTGTAACATTTTTATTTAACTAATAGTTTTAAATTAAGGAACAGAGTTTGCACAACAAAAGTTGGTAACCCTGAGAACTTACTCATAGGCAACTAGACCTAAGTACAGAACTTAGCACTCCAATACATAGCAACAGACCAAACAGCAACAGAAGGCAAAGAAAAGGATCTCCCCACCCCAGCCAGGATCCCTGAACACCTATTGACCCTTACCTTTTAGCCTGGTGAGACTTGTATTGAACTCCTGGACCCTGGGACTGGTAGCTAATATAACTGCAGTGTTTTGGCATCAGTGTGTGCTCACTCAATTGAGTAAAGAGGAAAACAATGCAGGGTAGACAGACTTAGGTACTGTGCCACAAGATTTGAAAATGGACAGAACATCTGGAGAGATGATGCCTCTGACTACCAGGAGCTGCCAATCCAGTGCCTTGGAAGAAGAGGTTGGTGAAGATGGCGAGGGCTTTACTTCCAATGGGTACTTTTTATAACTTGACTCACAACTTCTGAGAAACTCAGTGCTCCAGATCTGCCCAGATGAACATGTAGAACTTAACTATCTTCTTATCTATATTAGGGTTCACTAGAGGATCAGAACCTATAGGATGAGTGTCAAAACAGATTTATTATATAAGGTTATGTGGTAGGGTTGGGATTTGTCTAACAGTAACTATCTCACACCAGAGACTGGGAACCTGGTCTTTAACTATGTTAAAAGGCCCCAAAAACTAGCTCCAATATTGGACCTTACAGCAATGGGATAGATGAATTGCTAGCATAATAACAGCAAGCAGCCAAAGACCAAAGCTCCCTTCTTTCATGTCCTTTTATCAAGGTGGGGTACTACCATAATTCGATGTCCACAGTTAGGGTGGGTCTTCCCACTCCAAATAAACTTTTCAAGAAAGTCCCTTGCACTAGTTCCTGATGGCTCACCTTTTTACTTGGTTCCAGATCTATCCAGACAAGTTGATAACCAAGCTTTGCTATCACAATGTGCTTATAAACTTCCCATTAAGATTAGGTAAGCATGCTCAAGGGTTAGATTTGAGTTTGTCTTGTCTCTTATGAGAGTGATTGATTTTCTTGAGGGAGCTACTCTGACTTTGGGATGATTTAATTTAAGTGGGAATGATAATGGCTGCCTTTATTAGGACTTTTCTACCCACCATTTTCATATATATCAAGTCAAAGGAAGTGAACGAATGGGAGATGTGGCTCCTGAGCTGCTGCTACATCTAAACAGCCCTCTCCAGTCTACCACCAACACTTTGTACAACACAAGATGGTAGACCTCCTGGCTTTTGACTCTGAGGCCATTTGGGCTGGGGCAATTGCACATGTGCATAGCAATGGGTCCAGGTAAGAAACTCGTCTAAGTGGAGTCTTCCCTTTGAATGTGGAATCTGATGTCTACCGCCATACCTTGCCTAACAAGGGATCCACTTGAATTTCTTCAATAGTTCCTGGTCATGAGAGCCTGCTTCCCTGATGTCTAATAGAAGAAGCCATACTCATCCCCCAGGATTCCTCCAAGACTCTGTCGTCACATTATCTGAGACAGCACATACTTAATGAAAATTATTGTACAACTAAACACTAGCAAGTAAGATGATTATTCTAATAAAAAATCAACTGTTTTGGCTGATTTTCTGAAATTTATGCTGTCATTTCATTTAGTATATGCTACTGTGGTTTGGATGAGTGCTTAAAAGGTGGGTCCCCAGTGTGAAGCACAGTAGCAGCCGGGGATGGGGAAGGTAGAATATTTGAGGGTCAGGATATAATGGGATGTTTTCAGAGCATTGGCAGCATGATATTAAAGGGGATTATAGGATTAAAAACTTGCCTTTTCTTCTGAATCAGGAGCTACATCATTTGCTCTGTGTGCCTTTCAGCCTTATTGTGCTGTCTCAGTGCAGAAATATAACAGATCAACCTACCACGAACTAGACACTCCAAAGACATGAGCACAAATAAACTTTTCTCTCAGTAAGTTGATTATCTTAGGTATTTGTTATAGTGACAGATAACCAACATAGTATGAAGCTGAAGAAAATGTTTTAAAGCTTAGTGAGCTATTGAGTTAATTAATCAATAAGGGTTAATGTCATTTATTGTTAAGTATATTTACAAGCCAGATGGCATGCTCAATGTTTGACATACATCATCTTATCTAGTATGGCTAATTTCTCTGTGACATTTCTACTTATAGGTTGGAAAACCGAGGGTCAGAACACACTGAAGTGCAAATGTTCAATTACTGAATAAAAGAGATAGGGTTTGACCCTAAGACACCTCCACTGTCATATATTTGTCAAAAGTGGGTTGTTTTGTTTTTTGAAAGCAAGAGGTTTGGAGTTTTAGGCAAGACTAATCATCTTTTCTACTGACCTTCTGTTGGGGATACTAAGAAGTGGTCATAGAGTAGATTGGAGGGTTTTTTTGTTGTTGTTGTTTGTTTGTTTGTTTTTGTCTTTTGTTTTTCTTTTCTAGACTCAGTGATCTATGGAAACATAGACATTTACAATGTACAAAGCTAGCCAGGAAATGTAAGCCCAGAGTCCCAAAGCCTTTAGGACCTTTATAACATGTGCAATGAATTCAGGACCAATTTTCAGAGCTTTTTCAGAAAACTTAATGTAGGAAACAGAGAGTGGACGAGGAAGAGCCTGTCCATCCTCAGAGGCTAGATCTATGTTCGAAAATATTTAAAGCTCATGGAGCCATCCCTACGATGAGTTACCCCTAAACCCCCTAATCCCATAGCCACTGTTCTGTCAGTAGAGGCTCAGGAATCAAATCCTTCCCATTGACCCTTCAATATGGTTAATAACAAATGACAACACTTTGCTAAGGTTATCCAATGATTGTTTGCATATTTTCGATTTTCTGTCTTCTTCAGAGGATATTAATTTGTGTTTCTAGCCTTTCTTAAGGCATCTCAGAAAATCTTGCCAATATTTACAATTTAGAAATTGTTTCCCACCAAGTTCTAGCTACATTAAAAAATAAATTGAAGCTTTAAAAGATTATTATGCACAATTATTTCTGATGAGATGCTTCTCTGTAGAGTCTATTTTTGTATGAAAGGAAGGCAGTAGTAAATGTTATTGCCAATGAATAAATTCCATTATTATAACTTCAGTCCTTCATGGTATTTCAAACTATAACTATTGTTACAGGTTTGTTCCAGTTTCCTTTCTGTTGCTGTGATAAAACACCCTGGCAAAAAGCAACTTGGTAAGAATGGGGTTATTCAGTTCTGAATCACAGTTCATCAGCTTGGGGAAGTCAAAGCAGGAACTCAATCCACTGGTCCTGTCATACCCACAATCACGAACAAAGAGAAAATAAGTATATCATGCGTGTTTGTCTCCTTAGCTAGCTTTCTCTGCTCTAATATGGTGAAGGGCCTTGCCCATGAAGTGATGCCAATCAAATAGGGGCTTGGTGTTCTCCTGTTAATTAACAACCAAGACAATTCCCCACAGTCATGCATATAGGCCAACCTAATCTAGACATTCCCTCATTGAAGCACTTACGCTGGAGTCTAAGTTGTGTCAAGTTGACTACTAAAGCAACCCCTCACAAGGTTTAACATGAAATGTGCCCCCACCAGGATCATGGTTTGAACACTTTGTACTCAGCTGGTGCTGTAATTAGAGAAGGTCATGGAAACTTTACAAGGTAGGGCTTAGATGCAGGAGATAGATCACTGGGGCATCCTCAGGCCTCTTCATGCTTCAGCATCTATTTTCTGTCCATCAAAATGTGAACAGCTGTCCACCACACTCATGCTGCCATGATAGCCCAAGCCCATGAAGACAAGCAACTATGAACCAAAGGTGAGTAAAAGGAATCTTCACTTTTAAGTTGTTCCCGTCAAGTGCTTTTGTCAGAGGGAAGCAAAAATAACTAACATGGTCACCTTCCAAAGCAGTATTAAAATATTAGATTTAAAACATATTTAATCACACCAACCTCCTTCGTTTGCTTTGTCTTTCCTGTAAATTTTTAAAAAAAAACAAATCAGTAGTTGAAAGGGTGATACAATCCCATCTCTGTTTTTAAGAGCAGGCTTATGTAGGCCTTATAGTAGCTATTAATCAATACAGAAATCCAGCACTTATTGAGTAGCTTGAGTGGGCCTCAGTCAAGTTACAGTATCAGACTTTGCATGTGTAAAACATCACTCTCTTTAATTGACTGTAAGCTCAAACAATGATGTTTTAGATTAAGTAAAATGTATTGTTAAAAATAAATTTTCCCTTTTGTCAAAAAAAAAATGTGGCTAGTGAGAAATGGTGTGCCTGTGTCTGTGTGTCTGTGTGTCTGTGTGTCGTGTGCTGGAGGTCCTGTCAAGTGCTGTATACACACTAGGCACAGGGTAGACTGCCAGGGTACTGCAGCATTTAAAATGGCACACCTTGGTTTCTTGTTCTGTTTCTACAAACAGTGCTAATCTAGAGACTTCAGGCAAATCCAAGTACTGTCTGGCTTTTCAGTTATTTGAAAAATCAGAGTAACTCTTTTTACTCATTTTGACTTAAGAACTCAGTGCCACTATTACTTCCCAAACTGTATCCTTACTACAAACAAAACAAAATGAAAACAACCCCTCCAAAGTTACTCCATCTTCCAAATGGGATCTTTCCATAAATGCAAAGTGAAACTCTTTAGAAACGCTTGGCTTAATGTACTTAATTGATAGTAATAAGATTCAATTAAGGGGGAATTAATTCACAATCATGACTTACATGGACTAGATAGTGGAAACTTTGAGAAAGTATTTATATTTAAGTTTATGTGATGCCTAGCATATACTACATCTTAATACTGTACTATTATAATATAAAAGTACATGATTATTTATCTCTCTTCATGTTCTTAGTGACTGGTACTTGGCAGAGATTTAAAAGTAAAATTAACTTCTTAACAGCAAGATATAATTAGTTGTGAAATTCTTCTATCAAATCATTAAGACATGATCACATGTAACGACTTGTAAAAGTAATTTATTCTTGTTTGTTTAGATGATGGTCGGTTACTCCTTTTTTTTTCATCTGGTTCCCAGTTTAGCCTCAAATAGCAAGTGTTCGTTGAGCTGCAGGGAATCTGGTCCTTGTCAGCAGAAAGATATGCAGACTGGAAGGCCAAATTCCCAAGCACCTGCCCCTTCCTGATGCCCAGAGGGCGTCCTTTCGCCATTGTGGTGAATCCTCTTTATTCTCGTATGATGCCATTTTTATTCTAGAATAGATGGGCTGTCTTCCTGCTTCAGTGTCTCACCAGTGATCTTGGTGGTGACTCTTCGTATTCTTTTGTTATTTTCACATATCCACATCATCTCTCCTTTATCTTCTTTTCCTCCGTGAAACCAAATGTCTTCAACACTGAGTTCTTTCCTTCCAGACAACACTAAATCAAGACAGAGTAAAGAAGGGAAAGCTAGTATCAGTGTAGTAAGTATGATTAGTTAAAAAAAAAAAAGTTAGTAGCAAGCACAAGACCTCTCCTAGCTTGTTGAAAGGTTGTTTCCTGAAATGATGGGCTTTACTGATTAAAACAACCATAAATGCCCCACTAGGCAGTAGCTATTCTCATTATAGACTAGAAGCGTTAACAGCAACAAATTGGGCTTATTTACAAGCACGGACCTCCTCCTCATTAAAGAAGCCATGTTTGAAGCAGGTGGAGTGATGCCCACGTGATTTGCACAGCCAAGGGTATGCCAGGCAGATGCCATGTTCTAGGGGCTCAGGCTTAGCTGATAAAGTTGTACGGCTGTCTCCCTGGGAAGGGCCAGACTTAGGACTTCTCCAGATACGGAATCAATGATGACTGTATTTCAGAAGGCTTTTGGTCTGCATCCAAGCCACTTCAAAATAAATAGTTCAACTGGATTACAAGCCCCAAAAGTCTTACTAAATCTTATAGAACGTCTGAACCCATTTTAGGGAGGAAAATGTAAAGGTTTTTTTTCTTCATTTTGGCTTGGTTTTTAAAACATGATATCATTATATAGGTCATGCGGGCTTCAAACTCAGTACCCTCCTCACTTGGCTTCCCTAGTGCCAGGACTGTGGCTAGTGATGACTTTGTCATCAGTGGTCTTGCCAGGAGCTAATGACTCTGCCACTGCCTTCAGATTTGTCATCTTTTTGGTTTTGTTTGGTTTTGTTTGGTTTGGTTTGGTTTTCGTTTTGGTTTCTTCGAGACAGGGTTTCTCTTTGTAGCCCTGGCTGTCCTCGAACTCACTCTGTAGACCAGGCAGGCCTTGAACTCAGAAATCTGCCTGTCTCTGCCTCCCGAGTGCCGGGATTAAGTAAGCTGGGTGAGAGGTGAACTTCCTGTGCTCCTTTTTCCGCTCTGCTTGCT
This sequence comes from Montemys delectorum, assembly GCA_019843815.1. Lineage (NCBI taxonomy): Eukaryota > Metazoa > Chordata > Mammalia > Rodentia > Muridae > Montemys > Montemys delectorum. Next base: position 32,992 of record JADRCD010175600.1, on the reverse strand, counting down.
TCAGCACTTCCATGGGGAGAAGCTGCCTGAAAGCTGGACTCAACAAGAAGCAGTGATACCTCTTTCAGAACTTCCCCAATGGTGAGCACCGCTGGTAGTCCCTGCCCCTCCCCTCACGGCTGGGTCATAGTCCCTGAGGCAGCAACTGGATTTTGCAGCATCAGCTTTGTTTTTGGGAAACCTCCTTCTTGCAGTAGTGCGTTTTTTGAGGTTGGGTTTTTTCCATTCTTATGATAAAACACTGTGACTAAAAGCAACTTAGGCAGGAGAGGAGGGTTTATTTCATTATACAACATTCAGGATGTTCTCTATTACTGAGGAAAGTCAGAGCAGAAACTCAGGGCGGGAACATGTTGGTAGGCACTTGAAGCAGAGACCATGGGGGAATGGGGTGCTTACTGGCTTGCTCCCCAGAGCTAGCTCAGCCTGCTTTCTTATACAGTTGAGGTCCACCTGTCCAGGTGTGGTACTGCTCACAGAAAGCCAGGTCCTCCCATGTCAATCATTAATGAAGAAAATGCCCCATACACTAGCATACAGGTCAACCAAATGGAGGTATTTTCTCAGTTGAGACTCCTTCTTCCAAAATTTGATGTAAGCTTCCAAAAAGCTAATTGATAACAAAAACAAAAAACAAAAAAATATAAACAAACAAGCAACAACAAAAACCCTACTAACACATGAGGATTTTCTAAATATAGTTGGAAAGTTCCGTCAGACAAGCTCCAGTTTGGCATGACTCATTCAGGGAAACTAGGCAAAGAAGCTACTGAGATGTGTGTTTGAAAGCTGCCTGCCTGACTTGGAATTTCCTGACTCTGGTACCTTTGTTTCTAATAGTCAAGGATCCCCTCAAGTCATGTGGATTTTGTTTGCTTGTTTTGTTTTTGTGTTTGTGTTTTTGTTTGTTTCTTTGTTTTTGGTTTTTTTATTACTTGATTCATTTCATCCCTTTCTAAAATGCCCCCCAAATAATACTTTTAAAAGAACAGATTATTAGCATAATATTCTAATAACATAATAAAAATTTCTACTGATTTGTTTTCTATGTAAGGGTGTCTCTTTTTTTGTTTGTTTTTTCTAAATCATTTTTTCCTCTTCTTTGGTCCAAATGCTTTCTAAAGAAAGTGTGTCCCATTATGGAAGGGTGAGATGTTCCTGGGTATCTTTAAGGGATTTTGTTTCTAATCTTGTGGGTAGGAATTTAGAATGCAGATTGCTGTGTGTGAGGTAGAAGAGATGAGGAAATGGGGAAGGGAACATCCTAAGTGAATAGGGTCAAAGGAAGATGAAAGGGGTCAGCTGTGGGCCATGAGACAGAATTTGGGGAAAACTGCACAGCAAGGCTTACTAGGATTTGACATGCGTAGCTCACCTCCATCTCTCTGATGAGGATGCTCTAAGGCTGACAGCTTCACACCACACCTGGCAGATTAGGCCAGGAGGCTTATTCTTTGCCCTGCATCTCACCTAAAACCTCTCAGTGCTGATCTCCAACCATCTCCAGCCCTTCAGCAGAATGACAGGAACCCCAGATCACATATGCACAGCCTCTCACAGCACTCAGATGCTCATCCAATAGCAACTCCAGGCAGCAAGTGTAGTGTGTGCAATGAAGTCCATACTGGAAGCTGAGAGCAGCCAAGTCCCATGCTCTACAGAGAAGTCTAGTGCACTACTTCTCAACCTGTGGGATGTGACCTGAGGGTGGGGGGACCATGACAAACAACATTTTTACAGGGATCACATATCAGATATCCTGCCTATCAGCTATTTACATTACAATTCATAACAGTGGCAAAACTAGTTATGAAGTAGCAACAAATATAATTCTATGGTTAAGGGTTGCCTCAGCATGAGGGACAACTATATCAAAGGGTTGAAGCATTAGGAAGATTGAAACCACTAGTTTAGTGTTCTCTCAGTGGTCTCCACCCTCCTCCTCCTCCTCCTCCTCATCCTCCTCCTCCTCATCCTCCTCCTCCTCCTCCTCCTTTTCCTCCTCCTCCTCCTCCTCCTCCTCGTCCTCCTCTCTCCTCTTAACCCAGGGCCATGCATGCAGCTCTTTCAAGAATTCAGGCTTGAGTTTCTTGTCAGCTCACCTTCCAGAAAGTATTTTGCCTAATTTTCTACTGCATAACTTCCATCTCTTTTTCAGTCATTACAGCTTTTGGTTACCCATTAGGGCTATATTATCAAATTTAAAATTGTCCATGTAAATTATCCAACAGAACAGTTCACATTCAGCCAGAGTTGACTCTTACCCTCTTGCCTCTCATTACTCTTTCAATCTCTATCATCATTTGTATCTTGTTACATGTACCTTTTATAAAACACTGTAATAACATCATCATCACCACCATCACCATCATCATCATCATCATTTGCTCTTTAAAATTCCACCCATCATATTAGTGTATGAATTAATCCTTGTTTGTCTTTGTTTTATCATTTGCCTTGATGGATTTATTGAATTTTCTCTGTCTCATATGCCCATGCTATGTTATTCCTACCTCAACCTTGAAATGTATTAATAGATAAAAAAAAATGTTCATTCACTTTTTACATGATTTTCTCTTTTGTCTAATCTCAGTGAATAATTTTTCAATGTCTTTTTAAGCTATCTTTCTAAGCAGAATCTGCCTCAGCACGTTGTTTAATGACAATGACCCATTCTGAAGAATTTGCACTTGGCGATTTTCCCTTTCATGGACTCCTCAGTGCACACACCAACACAAATCTAGGTGACATAGTCTAGACACACTAAAGAGATGGGGTACAGGTCCATCAAGTGTAGGGTAACTGAAATCTAAGTGGCACAGGACAGAATTTCTTTTATTTGCTCTTAAAGTATTCCAAAGAAGATGAGAACATAGCTCGGTAGTAATTTAATCTCTACCATTGAATGAAATAAATATGCTTTGAAATTTATGTCCCTGGAATTTTCTTGCTTGAAGAAGAGAAATCTAGGAGGACTAAATGCACAACTTGCTGGAGAACTGCTGATACGTTACATAAGTGTGTATTATGATGACTGTAAGTCAGGCATAAGTGTTTCTGTAGTGGTTCCAAACTTTTATCTAGCAAGGCCTGCTCCAAGAATCTGTCCTAAGAACATCGTCAGGGTTAGGCTTCTTACCTAGAAGGTATTTCTGAGTATGATTTATGAAGATAATAATGAAGATTAAAGGATAACTATTTCATTAAATGCTATATATAGTCATAAAATAATTTTTTTAAAACTAGGCTTAGTGAAAGGGATCATGAAAAGACTGCAGGTTATACAGTGCATGTGTATGTGTGTATGCGTGTGTGTATATGTGTGTGCATGTGCACACACACACCCTTACAACATCATTTCCAATAAGTTTGCTTAATTTGGTATGAAGTAAACTACTTCCCCCTGCAGATGGTGCTTAAACAGGAAACATTGTACCATGTTATTCTTTTTGTTCATATTTAGTATCATAATATAAATGGCTCATGTTTTAGAGCATTTATCAAAACTATGGAGAATATAGAAAGGAAATACCGTGGGTGCCATCCTAAAGTAAATGCCTTGAACCAAACAGAATAGATCAAAATGCGGAGAAAGGAGGGTACTTCCGATCGAGAATTCATTCCTGCGAGGGGGCACCGGCTCTCTGGATCTTTCTTAAGGAACAGGGCAGCACCCAGCAGAGGTGGGAGGACATTTAGCCAAAGCAAGGAGTTCTAAAAAGACCTTGCTCCTGTGAATGATTTCATTACGGGGCATTTCAGAGAAGGGCGTGGAAGGCTGGAGCTGAGATTGAAAAGATTTTCTTGCACTCCATTTCTACCAAGGAGAACGTTACGGAGTGAAGCCAACGAAACAGAAACAGATGGCTCGAATTTTCTTTGAAACACAGACAGATTGAAGAAAAAGAAGTTTGGCAAAAATATATCTGGGGTTTAGCCAAACTGAAAACATTTGAGAAACGGTCTGAAACACTGGAAGAACATTAAGGCGCCCACAACACTCACATTAAGTGTAATGTGATAGATGCACAGAATGAAATGGACTTTTAAAGACAGAGCCCAGTTTCCGGTGAGCTCTAGCAGCTGACTCAGGAGGAATAATGATGCTGATGACTAGTCAGGCCACCTCAGCAATGAAAGTGACCATGTGACTATAATACTTGTGAGACTGGAACCCCATAAGACCTCAAGTAGCCATGCAGCCGAAATGCCTGGCAAAAGCTGACCATGACACTGTAACTGCTCGTAGCTAAAACCATTCAAGACTGATGTGACCAATATGGCTGAAGTGACCAATGGCATTGGAATATGCTGAACCCAAAATAGAGTGTAGAACCTGCCTGTTAGACTTAAAGGTGTGGCTCAAACTGTCTGTGATGCTTCAATGAAGTATAGTTGAAATATCTGGTGCAGTTGTGCACTTTCTGTGTGACTAGAACAGCCTGTGCAATGTGATCAACCAATGTGGCTACAGCAACTTAAGCTTGCTGGCTTTCCTTCTCTTTTAATACATAGGCATTCGAGTAGATGACTTAACACTCTTCAGGAGAAGTAGCTACTCCATCGTCATGTCATTGAAATATTTAAACCTCCTGTTGCAACGAATTAGGAACATATACCAGGAGGTATATTTACCTGAGAGCTTCAGCATCCTTTGGCTCAGGTGAGCAGCCAGGTTTCAATGGGTCTCGTCTTAGCATCCTTGAGTACAAGACTGTGTGCGGTTGTGCTAATAAGCAGCTAAAAGGGAATCAATGTGTGAGTGGAGAGACATGGAAGCACACATTTCTCAGATTTTAGAGAGATTCATATATGGATATTGGAAAGTCCGAGTGGCAGGGTGTGACCGGGTTCCAAACCTGGGAGAAGAAAGCAACAGATGAGCCTGCTAAGTATGCTGCAACAGGACAGAATGATGATATAATGTTCTTGGAAAATGGGAAAACATGGAACACAATGAGAGAAAAGAGGCTCCAGTGACTTAAACTGTGGCTGCTGCCTTCAAATTTATCAGGTTTTAGACTAAGGGATGGGAAATAAAACATGATGTGTATGAGAAGTCAGTCCAGGGTCAGCAGGTGGATAATCTGCTCTTCTATATCTAACAACCCACAGAAAAGAGAGAGGGACACTTGGTGACTGTCAACACAGGGAGGAGTGGTAGAGGAAGGGCCCTGTTAGCCAGACAGCTGGTGGAGAACATTCCTGAAACAGAAAAGATTCAAGTGGCAGTGGCTACCATAGGTGTGGGACGCCTCGGGTGGCAGCGGCTACCATAGGTGTGGGGCACCTCGGGTGGCAGCGGGGTACAACCAGGAGGTGGTAAGTCGATATAACTTGAGTGTGTATTAAGACAGAGATGAGGACGTTGTGGCTAAAATTAAGACGGGCTTTGGAACCCTTGGAGGGCTCTGTGACTAGACAGGACTTGGGATGGGTTTTGTCCTCTGTGGTGCTAACGATAAACTTCCTGGGTTACAGGCCCAGTTGGTTTATTTACCCCCAAAACAAGGATATTAACTGGAAGCATTGTTTTCAAATGGTCACACTCCTTAGTGATAACTACGTACCAAAATTTTCTTTCCAAATTTCTCTAGGGAGAAAGACCAGTAATGAGCTACTTATTAATTATTAACTCTTGATTGTAGTTTTTCTTTTACAATATGATTTTTTTTATTGGATGTTTTCCTTATTTACAATATCTCCTTTCCCGGGTTCCCCTCCAAAAAAAAGTAAAAATAAAATGAAATAAAAACAAAAACTAAAACAAACCCTGTTCCCTTCCCCCTCCCCCTGTTCACCACCCCACCCCCTCCTGCTTACTGGCCCTGGCATTCCTCTACACTGGGGCATAGAACCTTTACAGGGCCAAGGGTCTACCCTCCCATTAATGACCAACTTGGCCATCCTCTACTATACATACACCGCTAGAGCCATTAGTCTCACCATGTGTACTCTTTGGTTGGTGTTTTAGTCCCTGAGAGCTCTGAGGGTACTAGGTAGTTCATATTGTTGTTTTTCCTAAGGGGCTGCAAACCCTTCAGCTCCTTGGGTCCTTACTCTAGCTCCTTCATTGGGGGACCCTGTACTCAGTCCGATGGATAGCTGTGAGCCTCTACTTTTGTATTAGTTGGGTACTGTCAGAGCCTCTCAGGAGACAGGTAATGAAATAGAAACAAGCATTAATAGTCTCCCAACCAAAAAAAGCCCAGGTCCAGATGGGTTTAGTGCAGAGTTTTGTCAGACCTTCAAAGAAGACCTAATACCAATACTCCTCAAACTATTCCACCGAAATAGAAATGGAAGGTACTCTACCCAATTCGTTCTGAGGCCACAATTATGCTTATACCTAAACCACACAAAGACCTAACAAAGAAAGAAAACTTCAGACCAATTTTCCCTATGAATATCGATGCAAAAATACTCAATAAAATTCTTGCAAACCAAATCCAAGAACACATCAAAACGATCATCCATCATGATCAAGTGGCTTCATCCCAGGGATGCAGGGATAGTTCAATATTCAGAAATCCATCAACATAATTCACTATATAAACAAACTCAAAGAAAAAAAACCATATGACCATCTCATTAGATGCTGAGAAAGCATTTGACAAAATCCAACATCCCTTCATGATAAAAGTCTTGGAAAGATCAGGAATTCAAAGCCCATACTTAAACATAGCAAAAGCAATATACAGCAAACCAGTAGCCAACATCAAACTAAGTGGAGAGAAACTTGAAGCAATCCCACTAAAATCAAGGACTAGACAAGGCTGCCCACTCTCTCCTTACCTATTCAATATTGTACTTGAAGTCCTAGCCAGAGCAATTAGACAACAAAAGGAGATCAAAGGGATACGAATTGGAAAGGAAGAAGTCAAATTATCGCTATTTGCTGATGATATGATAGTATACTTAAGTGACCCCAAAAATTCCACCAGAGAGCTCCTAAACCTGATAAACAACTTCAGCAAAGTAGCTGGATACAAAATTAACCCAAGCAAATCAGTGGCCTTGATTGTAGTTTTAAAAAGAAAACAATGAAAAAAAGAAAACAAAACAAACCATAAAAATCCCAAGGGACCTGTTACATATTTTTGGAATTACTTGAGCAAGAAAACAGTCTAGAATCATAATGCTCTAGGCCAAACATGGTCCCAAAGGCACCACCCCCAACTGCTGAGATATTTTTCTCTAGCTAGTAGAGAGACAGTGACACAGAGATCTCCTGGTAGTGTAGCCCTGCACATTCCATACTTGGACTTCATCTAGAAGCTTTAAGACTAGGATTGGCTTTGGTTTGGTTGGTATGACTGGCTGGGACTCCATGCTTAGGTACATGGTTAGGCTTCAGAGTGTTTATAGATCAAGGTAGAGTCCAGTTCGCTAAGTACAGAAGCTACTTAATACCAAGTATTATCATCAAAGTATGGAAAGAAATTTAGATCAAACTTAACTCAATTTAACAGTAGGAACACTTTAGGGACAAGCAAGAATTATACTGAACTCACTGTGATTGTAAGGAAAGGCTATTTGGAGAGACATCCTTAAGATTTTAGGTTCCTGACAGAGGGAGAAATGAGAAGTTCATGTTCCAGCAGAGATTTTCATTCCATTGAACTTTGTCAGCTAACTGCTTAAACACTGGCCAGGAATTGTACCTTCCTCAGGGAAGGCATGAATCACATTACACAAAAAGTTCTGTCCCAGACTAGATTTTGAGGTGGCTTTTATCTGTCTTTATGGAATTCCACATAATGAGATGCCAACTTCTTTTTCAACTTCTTCTTAGAAGTCTGGTGAGATTTCTGCCCAACACTCCCATCCCCATAGGCCATTTCTCTGAGGAACCCACTCAAGACATATAAGCAGGTAATTCCCAACAGCATTACCTTAAAAGCAGTTCAGATATGGGATCTGGGCTAGGAATATAGCATTGCTTAGCATAAGGATGGCCCAAGTTTGATCTCCACAAAGATAAAGAGTGTTGATGTGATGAAAGGAAGGAATTCTCTTTAGAGTAAAATATGATCTACAAACAAGGTACAAGACCCGAGGCAAAAGTAAACCGTACTGATGGCTGAGTAGAAAGTTGTTATATAATTTTTAAAATCCCAATCCAAGGTTTCTACCCCACCTTGATCATTTAGTTCCTGACTAAAAGACACACAATTTTCATTTTTATAATAAGCCTGAAACATCATAAGTGGAAGGCAGATATCTACCCTTTGCAGAGTTTAGTGTTCCCAGGCTTGGGAGGGGAGGGGTGTTAAAAAAAACACAGCCAAAAAATAAATATCCACATGGGTTAGATAAGTCATAAAAACATGGCCCTGAGGGTTGACCAATTAAAATTAAAAACAGCACAAATAAAATACAACAATTAATAATTCAGGGTTATCAGTAAAGAATAAATTCTAATAAAATAGAGGATAGATATCTCCCAGGCTTTTATGCTGTTTAAAGAGTATCATAAATATAAAGTTATATATGTCTTTTACCCAAAACTTAAATAATCAAGGCAGGGTAGGAACCCCAGATTGGGATTGTCTTAGTTAGGGTTCTTCTAGAGTCACAGAACTTAGTCTCTATGTAGTAAAGGGATTTATTGATGACTTACAGTTTGTAGTCCAACTCCCAACAATCAACTCCCAACAACAGTCGCGGCAGCAGCTGTGAATGGAAGTCCAAGGATCCAGCAATTGCTCAGTCCCACAAGGCAAGCAGGCGAAGCAGAGAGGGCCTTCCTTCTTCCAATGTCCTTATATACGTCTCCAGCAAAAAGTGTGGCCCAGGTTAAAGGTGTGTGCCACCACACCTTTAACCCCGGATGACCTTGAACTCAGAGCTTTCTATGTTAATCCTATGGGATTCGTAGCCACTATTCCTCAAGGTCTCCATGCCAAGATTCAGGTCAGAAACTTGTATCTCTCAGCCTCCAGATTAGGGCCACAGGTGAGCCTTCTAATTCTGGATTGTAATTCATTTCAGATGTAGTCAAGTTGACAACCAGGAATAGCCACTACAGGGATTAAATAAATTGTATAACAGCAAGTGCTAAGAATCTGTCCTTCATAAGGACTGCAGTGGCAGTGTCTGTCTCATGTTTACTAATTTTGGATTCTGGCATCTAGCAAAGACTTCCATTTTCCAGAGGAAGATCAGCTAATTCATTCCTTAGATTGGTAGCAGCTTCCTGTCTGTCACCCACCTCTGGGTATCACATCAGCAGCCACAGTGCTACTCCAGCTGCCAAAGCACACCTCAGGCAGCCACAGCACCCTGCGGGCAGCCACGGCACACCATGGGCAGCAACATCTAAATACGTTGCCATTTTCTTACGGTTTCTCTCCTGATCTGCCATGTGCTTGACTTCTTCTGTTTCGCTCTTCATTCCATTTTTTAACTTTTCTATTATGTTTTATACAGCTCAACTTCGTCTCCTCCCACCCTACAACCTCGGATGCCAACGTCTTGAGACTCAGTGTATTGGTACCTGATCCCTGGTGCTCTGTGGGACACATAGATCAAGCCAGTGTTGTCAGAGAAGTTTACCGAACGCTTCTCTGTTTATTTTGGGTATATCAGCTCTCCTTTATTTCTTATTCTTCTGTTTTTTTCAAGAATGCATTTCGTTTGACTTTTTACTGTTATAGTTCCAGGTAAAACTCATCCTAAAAAAAAATAAATATGTGAAGTGTATATTAGCACAGCTTCCTCCAACCACGCTGCTCCTCTCCTCCCCAGGGTAGCAGCTTCTGATCAGTTTTCCCACCCATCAGCACTCCCAACTTACTTCTACTTCTAGCTTATGATCATGCAGAGCTGCACAACCATTCTATTCTTTGCTCTCAGTGCCATATTCAGTAACCATGGGAGGTAGTCAATACTCGATTATAAGAGTAGGCTAACGAAGTGTTCTGAATAGAGTGGAGGGGCACTAGGCTGAGCAAATGTTCAATGGGTGAGAGGTAGTCAACACATCTTTGATTTAATGATGCTTTCAACTTACATCGAGTTTTATAGATACGTCCCCCATTGGGGGCATCTGTATGTATGAACATTGTTGAAACTCTTGTAAGCAGGAGAGAGAGATCAGGTGTCCAAGGAACAACACAGACCAGGAATACATATATTTTTGTCTTTCCATTTGACCTCAGTCACACATTGTTTTCCTCATGAGCATCATTAGGAGAATGTTTCACACATCATGTTCTTTAGCCTATAAGGTAATTGACCATAAAGAATCTGCATACTCCTCATCTGCCAGCAGTAGGTCTGCCCTTCTGGACACCCTCTCCTCATCCCTACTGCAGAGAAGCCATTGGCAGATCTCCATCCACCATATTCTTGGGGCTATGTTCTTCATTCTTTCTCAATCCAGCTTCTAAGTCAGTATTTATCTTCATTGGGTTTTTGGCCTTAACTTCTGGAATACATCTCCATCACAACCATTAATTTCCACTACCTTCTTAAGAAAGAGTATGAACCTGTGTTGTACAATTTGTCTTGGAATAGTTTCAGATTGGGAATAATTTTCCTTTAAAATAATTAAAAGATTTTTAAAATACCATTTCTTTGCAGTTGATCTCCCAATGCTCCTGTGTGGAAAAGACAAAGCTGGGTTCCCATCATCTGCCCACCCTGGGTTCCCATCTCCTGCTCATCTTCGGTTCTCATATCCTGCCTGTCCTTGATTCCCATCTCCTGCCTGTCCTGGGTTCTCATCTCCTGTCTGTCCTGAGTTCCTGTCTCCTGTCCATTGTGGGTTCCTTCTAATGTTGCTGCTGTAGTCATTTGGATATTTTCTTTCAAAAGCTTTTAGAATCATTTCTGTCCTCGTTTGTTTGGAGTTTCAAAATGACTCAGTCAGAAACTCTTTCCATTAACCATGTCAGGTTTAGAGTCTACTTCAATCTAGAAAGTCACACGGTCAGTTTTAAAGAATTTACAGAAATCCATTCAAGGATGCATCCTCCTTTATATTTTCTGTTTGCTCTTCAGCAGCTGGGGCAGTCACTCAGAATGTCAGGTGGGAATCTGGGTAAGAAAAAGAGTCCAGCAAAATCAGCAAGTTAAATGTGGCCCTTCAGACATTTTCTATATTTAGAAGCATAGAACCAAGGACTGCACCCAGAAATTGGGAGACAATTCTATTGTTTTGATAAAAAGATGTTATTTTCATTGGGAATTTGTGTGGGTTTTTGGTTTAATATCACACAGTGAAAATTTCCTGGGGGCAACCAAAGTCAGTACTCTTTAAAGGGGTTTTATAGTTAAGAAACCATAGGGATAAAACAAGCCAGATAAATTGTAATTAAATGAGTGACATGTATAAAATAATTTGTAAACAATCACACAATGCCCCAGGCATACACATGTCCCAACTCAGCACTGAGCTGTTCAATGTGGGCATGATGATGCTCAGAAAGAGTCTATTTTCATTTCTAATTGACATCACATGGCAGTGAGTATTGGAAATTAGAAAACACAGCCCTGTGTATAGGATAGGTTTTGGAGAATAAAAACCACAAAGAGACATCTGATTCCTCTTGAGGAAATCGTGTTCGAGGAATTACACTCATCAATGCCTATAGGAATTAGGTGTCCCTCCATCAAATGTCTGCTATTTTTGGAAGCACTAAGCAAATGCTCATCCAAAGTCTATTAATTTTTAGAGGAATATATAATAGGTTTTTAGAAGGATTATTGTACAAGGATCACAGATCGGGTGACTTCAACAACACAGGTTTCTCCCAAGCCCCATTTGCTTGACTTGAAGATGGCATTGTGTCCCTGGGACATCCCTCAGCATGTGTCCTTGTATCCCCTTCAGATAGGGACAGTAGTTGGACTGGTTTAGAGATCATTTTGGTGGCCCATTTTTAACTGAGTTACTTTGTTAATGACAGTCACATTTTGAGGAACTAGGAGTTAGGACTCTTACACATGGATTTGGGGAAGAAATAGTTTGCCTCCACAGATAGTCAATGAATGGAAAAGGCATGGGAAACTCGGGCCAAGAATCACACCCCTAGGAAGCTAGTAACAGAGTTTGTATATTTGATAAAGGTGAGTGTGCACTTGTAGTTTGAAGAGAATGAGGAAATGTCCTCAGCTCATGGCTGGCTGGAGAGTCTGCGAACATACTTGCCTACCCTTGAGTGGCATCTTACAAGGTTCTCCTGGCTGTACAAACCATGAAACAACTCACAGTTCTTCTTTAATCTGGAGACATGTATCACAGCCAAACAAATTCAGTAGAGTCACACATATGATCCCCACAAATCCTATCTTTCTTTAGGCGACAGAAATACCTCACCTCTCATACAGTTTTCTTTAGGTGACAGAAATACCTCACCTCTCTTACAGTTATGTGTCACATGAGATGATGCCCCTTTCTGATCAGTTACCATCAGCTACATTCTCTAACCTGTGAAATGTTCCCAAGCCCAGCTGTGTCAGGGAAGCATCTGGGTGTTCAGAATTCCTGCTTGCTGGTGCCATGCACCAGTTAGTGGAGAGCCATGGGCTGGACAGTGGCATACTTTAAAGCTCCAGAAAATGTCTAGCATGTTTAAGAAGCTGGCCTGTGGACCTTCTGTCATGTATTTAAGACAATCACCGCTGTGTCATACCTAAGTGACTTAATGACTATCCTCAGCTTGTGGTGAGCTCTTCAGAAGAGGGAATGAGTCTCTGTCCCTTCCTTTTGGGTGCCTGAGCCTCAGTGGGATGTCCATGCCATGTAAGATACAGGATGATTAAGATGGTGACACTTGTTGCCAGCCTCCTTTGCAGGTGGACGATAGAGCTGAGCCCTGACTCCACAGTCAAAAATCTTCACACTACTTTACCTCACATCTCCAACCCATTGATTTATAGATGTGGAAAGTTGGATAACCACTGTTTCCGTTTAGCTTAGTGGAAGCAGAATGACCTAAAAATAAACCAGTTTTAGATTCTCAAGTACTTGGTGAAAAAATACTTTTGAGAAGTTCTCACTATGTGATGCTAGCTGGCTTCAAACTAGCAATTTCTCTCTGTCTGTTTCTCCAGTTCAGAAGGCAGGCATTCTGGAGAAAGATTAAAACATAGGGCTCTCATTGTCAAGTGAAAGCTAAGGGAAAGAAACTTCTCCAGTATTTCCTAGGATACAGGGAACTAAGGCTCATCCTGAAAGAAGAAAAACTGGCCTGTGGTTCTTAAAAAACTGAGGAGGGACAGATGAACAACACACACACACACACACACACACACACACACACACACACACACACATACATATGCTGGCCTTCAATTCTAATAAACTAGACTAAGTTTATTCGTCTATGTATGAGCATGGGAGTGGGTTCAGGTGGTAGTAGCAGCAGGGGGCGGGGGGAACATTGACTGTGCCATATGGGGTTTGAGTTTGTCTATTTGGTCAATTAAAAAATGAAAGACAATAGAGAATATTGTCCGAAGCAAAAACAAGACTTATTAGTAAGCAGTTCAAGCCCTTCAGAGAAGGACAGGCCTCCTTCTCTGTATAATCTAGCATCTCCCAACAGATAGGGAGAAAATAATAGTTTAGAATCCCAAGTGAGGGTCTCAGGGACCTTTTGAAGAGAGCATCAATAGCTCTAATACTGTTGCCTAAGACCTGGCTGCTCACCATTGTACCGTTCTGTTCTAGTTGGCCCAGCTAGTGGGGCAAAGTCCAACATGGCATTGCTAAGCCGAAAGGTTAAAAAAAAAGAAAAAAAGAAAAAAAAAAAGACCTCCAAATCTGGACAGAGCGAACAACCGTAACACGGAGTCTGCCTCCATTTGTGGAGACTGAGAGGAGACTGGAGGCAGAGTATAGCTTGGCACCAAGCACAGGAGACATGACAGGAAGGAGTCCACCATGGCCTGGAGGAGGGCCTTGGACAGCAGATGAGCAGAAGTGATGTAATGATAGCCGGACTCAGCATCTGCCCAGGGTGAGCACGTTAACCAATGTTCCTGCCTCCACCCCCAGCCTTCAACCACACGCTCTTGGGAGTGGATAGGGTCCCGAACTCCAAGCAAGTATAGTAACAGATGGACTGATGGGGTCAACTTGGGTAGAGTTTTCTTTTGATACGTATAGTGCACACAGGAAGAATGAGCAAGACCTGCCCTTTTCTCATTCCTTAAGAATGCTACAAACTAGTATTACAGTATTATTAAACAGCCAGGGCTATGCCATTTCAGACAAATGGTAATAACTCCTGAAAGTACGGTGGCTTGAGAAAGTATAATTGTCTCCCCATGAATGAATATTTTTTTTTCCTTCCATTTACTAGCTGCTGCGATCGGGTTGCCAAAGTGCAGCTTAAATAAATTCTTAAAGTTCAGTTTCTAGATTAGCTTCTTTTCCTGTTGCTGTGATAAAATACCCCAACAAGAGCAATTTTAAAGAGAATCTGCTTATTTAGCTCACAATTCCTGGTGACAGTTCAACACAGCTGAGAAGGCACAGTAACAGGAGCAGAACGCAATGAGCTACTGCCTGAACAATCCACACAGTCCAGGACCCAAAGCCACAGAAAAATGCGGTGCACGGATCGTCCCACATCTTCATGTAACCAAGACAGTCACCCACAAACATCCCCAAAGGCCAACCTAACCCAGGGGGGTTCCTCATCTCACTGTGTCAAGTTGAGTATTACAAATAGCTGCCTTAGTCCCGACCTCAGAGCGTCACTCCACTGTGACGAACACTAAGGAGAAATGGCACTGGCAATGAATAGACAGGAGAAAATGGAAAAGAAAAGTGAGTTGAGAAATATCCCAGCACAAACACACTTGCAGAGGTCCTTTTTATTATTGGTGGATACCTTAGTGGGACTTCCACCAAACATAGTGCTCGGGGACAAATCCTCATTAGAACCAATGTTTCATCTGGATTTTGATTCTTCCCGTGCTTCTGGTATCTGGCTAATACATGCTCTTAATTGTCTCTTTGCAGTTTTTAATTTTGCTGATTACATTTACTTTGGAACCTTAGAAAAATAATCTATGTGCTTTGCAAGTTTCCAGTTTCCTTGTAAGTGATATTTTAAGTCATTGGGTTGTATTCAGAATATACTTTTCAGTTTTCTTAGACAGGCTCTCCCTAGGCATCCAGATTGGCTTCCAACTTGGGTTCCTCTTCCCACAGCTGCCTGAGTGCAGTGGCTACAGCATGAACCCATATATCCAATGTCCATGGTTCATTTTTCATGAGGTTGGTAATCACAAAGCAACTGCATGCTTGTGCCCTTGCAAAACAGTCATGTGTCACATTAGTCTCTACATTCTTACTCGATCCTGTTTCCCAGAGAAATCTGCTCTTTAGAGAGCTTCCCATTTAGAGACTGAATCTCCTATGGTGATTCAGGGACATTAAAAAAAATAGAGATGCAGATTTTCCAGTTAAATACAATTACATTCAATCTGTTCAACTTGACCTAGCACTTCCAAAGTTCACAAAAACCAAAGCCCTTCTTGGTTACATAACATTTGGGGGCTAGGATCTAAGTTTTACTTTTGCTCCATTAGGTAAACTGACAAATGGGGTACCAGGAAGAGGTACCTGAGGGGCACATGACCATGAGCTGGGCATGCAGGGTAAATAACCGAGAGCAGCAGGCTCACATGCTTCTTAGCATTGATTTTAAAATATTCAGATGTTACTTAAATGTGGATATCATTTGAAGCAAAGGATGTTTAAAATGAGATTTATAACTAGCATGGTGGAAATAAAGTTTTTTAATTAAAATGTTGACCAAATACTTGAAAGATTTGTAACTGAAAGCAGAGATAAAATGATAAGCACAGAAGAATGATGCCCTAAAAGAATGCCCCTTGGCATTACTGAATGCTAAGATATGTTTTTCTGCTTACGAATCCTTGGGGCACACTTATGTAATAAGTTCATCTGACTCAGAGATTCCAAAATTTTCATCCAGGAGATTTAAAGTCAAAGGCTTAAATGGTAATTAGTTTGAATTAAAGCAGTTTAATGAATTCCAACTGAAGGAGAGGAATGGGAGACATAGGCAATCAAGGCTGCCGAGAAGCACTGGAAAGGGCTCATCGTTTGGGCCGCTTCTTAGAGGATGCATGGAAATTCTTTCCTGTATCAACTCTTTCATGAATTACTTGGTTATCCAAGTAACATGTCTTTCAAGTTCTTAGAAGCTTTTTGGTCTCCGTGTTTTATAGCTTGCTTAATCATTTACTGGACATGTTCTCTAACACATTTGAAAATGAAGACACATTGATTTTTCTTTTTGAGTCTTTAAAAATGTATAAAGTAGAGTTTTAGAGATAACCTTGTTTACCATTGCGTGCTCAGTTGTGGGGATGAGTTTCTTGGTGCATCTTCTAATTCTTTTCTAGAAAATTCTCTGCAGTGTGGTTAAAGGAAGAAATAAAGCAAACAAATATGGAGGACTGAAAGTTTTCTGCATTATTCTCAAACAAGGAAAATTTCCAACTTGTAGAAGAAGTATATGAAGAGTTTCCCACCTGTGATCCTTATGGAAATACATGTTCCAACACCTCTTGAAAAATGTAAATTTGAAAGAGTCTCCTGCATAGCAGGCTCACAAATCATAAAACTCATACTTTTTTTCCCTATGATATTTTGGCACGAAAAGAAATTCTTCACAGCTCCGTATGTGAAATACCTAGTTAAAATTTTTAATAATACATTTTTTATTACACTCATATAATTTGAAAAGTTATTAGAGAGTGAAGCAAGGGAACGCCTCTCTCACATCCAGTCCCTCAGCCAGTACCGCTGTGTGTGTGAAACTGCTCACTGGTCCTTGAAGTCTACGGAAGCTCCACAGAAGAGCATCATGAGAGCCACTAAGACCCTAAGCTGCTGTTGGAAATGGCTTCTTACAGTCATCATTCCTTGCCAGGTTGCTTACCGGAAAACCTCTGTAGCATTAAAAAGGCAGGTGAACAGTCTCCGTGGGACAGACTGGAACAGGTCTGGGTGTGCCACAAACAGCTGTAGCTGGAAAACATAGATAGCATCTCAAAAACAAAGTGTTGTTGGCCTCGATACACTGCAAAAGCCTGTTCTCAGAGGGGTTCCTGGCATGTCTAGAGGTCACATTGGAGAGCAGCTGGTCAAGACCTTACCAGTGACATGAACTGTGTGTCAAAGAGCACGTTGAAGACTTTATGACTCATTACAAACATCCCAGGCAACTCCTGGTACAGATGTCCACTCCAGGCAACTCCTAAGCATGACTCCACTTTGAAGCATGTGAAGTGTGTAGTCAAGTTTGTCTCGTGTTATTTTAATCCTCACAATTAGACATTGACGTTATTTTTAGAAATGAAGATATGAGGCCAAGGGAGGGTGTAGCTCAGTATAAGGGCCCGTGCCTCAGTGGGAGGCACAAGACTCTAGGGTCCAGCCCAGAGACCATTTCCCAGATGATTTCAGATTCTATCAAGCTGACAACTAACAATAGTGGCACAATAACATTATACTTGTTTTCTCATATCCCATTTGGGGAAAAAAAATCAAGAAAAATATCCAAAGGGATTTTCCCCTTTAGTAAAATGGACTTTGACACATGATAGGTGGTAAGTAAGGTAAGTAATGTCCTGTCAGCTGCAGCTAGTCCTCTGTATCCGAGGCATTTGCATCTCCAATGAGCTGGTAAGTTTTTGACAACATGACACAAACTAGAAGAGGGACACCCGGTTGAGAAATTGCCTCCATTAGATTAGCTTATAGAAAAGACTCTTGATTCAAGATGGATGTGGGGGGGTAGTCCATTGTGGGTGGTGCCACCCATGAGCAGGTGGTTCTGGGCTGTATGAACAAGCCATGGAGACAAGACAGTAGGTAGCAGCCC
This sequence comes from Montemys delectorum, assembly GCA_019843815.1. NCBI lineage: Eukaryota > Metazoa > Chordata > Mammalia > Rodentia > Muridae > Montemys > Montemys delectorum. The sequence goes on along the minus strand of JADRCD010175600.1, from coordinate 15,113 downwards.
TCTGCGGTCTCTGCTCTAGTTCGTACTTCCTTCCAGGTCCCTGTCTGAGTTCCTGCCCTGGCCTTGCTGGATGATGGACAATAAGGTGTAAGATGAAGTAAACTCTTTCCTCCCCGATCCACTCTTGGTCATGGTGTTTATCACGGCAATAAGAAGCCAGGGAAAACCCTGGAAACCAGGGTTTAACTGACCCCTATAGTGGGGGATTGTGAAAATGCGCCTCAGCGCAGAACCTGTGTGGCTTTCTCCTTGTCTTTATTCCTGACACAACGCAGCATAACAATGATCTACCTGGCACGGACGGATGGAGCAATGTCATCAGAAGTTGTCTAGAGGCGAGTTAAAGCACACACTGGGATGTGTACAGATCTGTGGCCATGTCATCGCTGAACATGTGAGAACTTGGGTGTTTTGGGGGGGGGGGGGGGGGTGCCTGGAATGTGCCTTTTGCATGCTTACAAGGGTAACACTAGTCTATAATGTTTCTCTAGGTCTCTGGTTCTCATTTTAAAGAGCTTCCTCTGAGATCACATGTAGAGAGAATCACACTTTGGGCCAAAAATAAACCTCCTAAAGAAAATATGTAAAGAATACAAAAAAAAAAAAAAAAAAAAAAAAAAAAGGTGGAAGGGAACAGCTTATACAAAGTGCTTGGTAAAGAGAGCGCCTGCCACTTGAAGACCCATGGGAACACATGCAGATGCGTCAGGTCGCAGGTGCCACAGGCCACCCACAAGGGTGTTGCACAGAACCAGGTGACCTGGAGCAAAACACAGGGCTTGGTACTCTCTCTCCCACTCCTCCAATGCCCTGACCCCCGTGCCAGGTGCCTGAGCATGGCTTTTGAAGTGTTCCTCCCTATCTTGATCTCCTCTGCCTCTTCCTAAGCTACAGTCTCCCTAGTAACTTTACTCGATTCAATATTTTGGTGGGGTTTTTTTGTTGTTTTTGTTTTTGTTTTTTTAACACACCGAACAAGTTCTAACAGTGAAAATCTCATGATTCAGTAACTGCCCCAAAGCCTTAGGCTAACAGCTTGGGAAGCTGTTGCTTGGGATCAGTTGGGAGAGGAGATGTAATTAGCTGTCCTGTTGGATAGCTCCATGTTGTTTATGGGCAGGGGTTTCAGCCCAATGATAATGACGGCACTCTGTTCAACATATGCAAGAAGTATTTCAGGTGGAATTCATCGATCTGTGGTGTTTGGCCAATGGTTTTCTATATAGATACAATCCTTAGATGAGGTTTTATGGCGTACTTCCCTTAGCATCCAAACACAGTCAGTACTCTCTGAGTAAGTGATGGAGGCCATGTCTCTGCCCTATGAGCAAGTGTATCATTGCCAAGAGCTTGTTGGTGTGGCCTAGGGCTTTGACTGCTTCACTTTTTGTACTATTGTGTGGAGTCAAACCATCACTGTAAGGCTAACCACTACCATCTTAGGCCTCAGTGTCAAGTCCACTGGCCCCAGAATGTTGCTAGAAGCTGTGCAAGTATTCTGCCTAGAACAGTTCTAAACTCCTTGCTGAAATAGAAAAAGCACACTCTTTCCTACCTGGCTTGGAGTGATATCCGTGATGGATCAGTAAGGAAACAGGATTCAAGCCAGCTGCCACTCTCTAGTCCACCAAAGTCTTCCCCATTTACTGCTTCCCAGGAGCTTACTCATCAGTAAAAATTTAAAGGACTCTACCAGATTCTCCCCATTCCCTCTACAATGGCCTGTGTGCAGGCTTCTGTGTGGCAGGCTGTTGTGAGACTGTAGGTCCTGTGGGAAGTGAGATGAGAGGATGGCAGCCGTGAACTCTTCCCCTAATGACCCAAAACTGTCCCAGAAAACACCATTCTTAAAGGTCCCACTAACCAGGAGCCAAGCCTTCACTGAATGTTTTTTAAAAAAAAAAAAAAAAAAAAAAAAAAAAAAAAAAAAAAAAACTATTATTATACTATTTGTGAACTCCTATAGACAGATCCATGTGTGGGCCCTCCGTTCTATAGCACTGATACGGAGTGTCTGTCCTATGCCAGTGCCACACTGTTTTAACCACTATAACTTTGCAGAAAGTTCTAAAACTCTGGAGCCGTGTGATTTTTGTTTGTTTGTTTGTTTTAGAATGGGTATTAGCCAGTGTCCATTGAAATTGAAACTAATTTATAATGTGGTCATTTCTTTTTTCTTTTTCTTTTCTTTTTTTTTTTTTGATTTGTTTATTTTGTGTATATGAGTACAGTGTTGCTATCTTCAGACACACCAGAAGTGAACATCAGATCCCATTACAGATGGTTGAGAGCCACCATGTGGTTGTTGGGAATTGAACTCAGGACCTCAGGAAGAGCAGTCAGTGCTCTTAACCGCTGAGCCACCTCTCCAGCCCACAATGTGATTATCTTAATCCAGAAGGCAGCAGTGGCTCTGAGAGGTGCATGCTAACTCTGTAGATAAGCGTGGGGAGTGTTGCCTTCTTGACAATGTTGGGTGCTTTCATCTATGGACACTTAGTTTTGTTTGTTGTTTGATAGACTCTCCTTTCTTTTCGGCTCTTAATTTCTTTTGGCAGTGGTTTAGAAATTTTGGTATGCAGCACAGCCCTGTTTACTTTCGTCAAATCTTTTTGTGAATATGTTAAGTATATTAAGTATCTTCTATGAAACAACACTGCTGAACACATTCTTGACCAGAAGCTAGGTATTCACAATTCTGTGAGACTGGTGCTGACTTTCGTTGTTTTAAAAACCTACATTCTGTCCTTGCTGTGAAACAGTGTTGCACTCCTTGGCATTGTTTTGAGTTCAGTGAGATTTTATATCCACTGAGTTGGTCTGGAGCAAGTTCAGAGTTGCACCCAGAGAGAGTCTCTCCAGCCAGTGTGAATTTGACTGTTCCTGGTTAGTTCTGAGGTCTGATGCCCTGGTCTGCCCCAGTTGTTTCCCAGCTTTACTGTTTGCTGTGTGTGGAGAATTGTCACATCTGGCTCAAGGAACATATTTCTCACACCAGTAGCCACTCATAATCTCTCTCCAGCTTCCTGAATTGATCTTAGCATTCAGCTTCACAAATTCTCATCACTTAAGGCAGAAGAGTAAATCCGGTCTTTGTTACTCTATCATAGTTGAAAACAGAAACATCTGAAGTATGGCTTGACTCTCCCTTGGGAGGTTGTCAGTCTCTGAAAGATGAAAGTGGTCTCTCTCAGCAGTACTAATAACAATATCCAAGTCTAGTGTTCATTGTAAAAACAAAAACGGTTCCTATGAAAGAAGGAGGAAGAAGGAGAAGAGGAAGAGGAAGTATCATTGGAGTTGAGCAAAGTAGGAAACCATGAATACATTTTCTTATCTTCTTACATGTGTCTCTAATCAGGGCTTTTTGCTCAGTGTGTGGAGGAGATGTGTTATCAGCAGCGTGAAGTATTTTACACAAATTGATATTGCTTTGATTCTTCAATCCAAGTGAGTTCATAACTTAAAAAAATTAAAAATGGATATTGCTGGCTATTTAAATGATCAACTGAATTTCTGTACCATACCATTCTTGTATTTAATCTATCAGTTCCAGATAGATTTTTAAAAGTGAGACAAACTAACAAGATATTTAGGTTATACAAGAAAAGTTACAACTGAACTCAGAGCAAGAATAAAATATATGCCAGACAAAAACATAAAAGATTTAAAGGAAATGTTTATAAATTAGGTGGGTTTCACTACAGTATCTTCCCTGCTTACATGCTAACCTAAAATTTTAATGAAAAATAAAAGATTAGATGCTAAAATTTAACGTCAGCCTTCGCTCCCTGCATTCTGCTGAGCTAGAGAATCGTCTGTAAGATTTCCTCTAGCCTATTCTCAGCAGTCACATTGACTTTTTTGAGGCTATGCTCTTGGCTGTTTCAGCACTGCCTTCTGGGGAGCATAGAGGATGCCATTGCTTGAAAGCGATGGTTGCACACCCCTAACAATGTGATCTTCTCCTCTAAGCAATGGGAATTTTGTTCAGCCTCTCCTAAACAGAAATCTAAAGGATGACACAAATCTGGGTAGCACTTGGGTCTGCCACCACCTCCTCCCACAGTTTCCCTCACCTTGAGCTTTGTAAATACTGGAAAAGGAAGACAATGTATAAGTTATACAAAGACAGAGGTACAACTCTGAGTCCTGTGACTGGCCCTCTAAACTGCTGGGATGCCCACCCTGGTCCCTGTTGTTCTCATCAATTAGCAGGGTATAGGAAGATGGCAGGATTGTCTTTGTCTCACATTAACAGTGGGGGTAGGGGATGAAGGGGGATACTATGAAGTCATTATCATGTGATAAACCAGTCTACCTCCATCTTGACCTTGAAAGCCATCTTATAGCAAAGCCAAATTAGGTCCATTTCTGTTTATAATTAAATCTGTTTCTCAAGGATTAAGCTATGCTCCACCTGTAATCTTAACTACATATGATTTTGTTCTGCTTGCTTCAGGAAATGGCAACCATGCCTTCGATGAAAGAGTTTGTTATGTTATGACCAAATTATTTTCTGCTTCTGCAATCCCCACTTTTTTGCCTAACACCCCCCCTCCCAATTTGGAAATCCCCTTCTCCTGAGCTATAAAAATCTTATCTTCCCTAAATCCAGGGGCTGATTTCTTTTTTGTTTGTTTGTTTGTTTGTTTTTTCGAGACAGGGTTTCTCTGTGTAGCCCTGGCTGTCCCGGAACTCACTCTGTAGACCAGGCTGGCCTCGAACTCAGAAGTCCGCCAGCCTCTGTGTCTGCTTCCCGAGTGCTGGGATCAAAGGCGTGCGCCACTACTGCCTGGCTCAGGGGCTGATCTCTTAAAGCCTGCCTGTGTATACAAATGAAGCATGCTTTAATATGGCCATGATTTGGGCCCACGAAGTTTCTCCTCCTGTTTGTGGAACTAATATGGGATTCACACCTATCCCCTCACTGCCAGTGGATCTTGCTACCCTAGTTAGCTTTCTGTTGCTGTGATATGTATACCATGACCAAAAGCAACTTGGAGAAAGGGGTTGTTTCATGTTGCAGATTACAATTTGTCCTCGAGGGAAGTCAGAGGAGGAACTCAAGCATGTCAGAAACTTGATGCAGAAACCACAGAGGAATTCTTCCTTGCTTACTTATTTGAGCCCATGCTCATTTTCAGCTACCATCTATACACAGCCTGGGCCTCCTGCCTAGGGATGGTGCTGTCCACTGTGGGTTCCCTACATCAATTAGCAATCAAGAAAATACCTTCCCCAACATCCCCACGAGCCAGTCTGTTGGAAGCAACTCCTCAGCTGAGATTCCTTCTCCGGAGCATCAAGTTGACAACCGATAGAAGTAAATCACATTTGCCCTTCTGGAAAACAGCAAAATCCAAAGAGAAGAGAGCTCTCTGTCACATTAACCTACCCCCATTTTGTCCCACAGCGCTATACTTACCATATTCTAATTCCTCAGCCTCAGAGCTGTTCTCTGCAAGCACAGTTTCTTATCTCTAGAATAACTGCAGTCTGAAAGACTAGTAGAAAATTCCATCCCATCATTTCAGAATGTCTCATATGACCATTCAAAGTCTGAAATTTGGGCATGCAGAAAATCTTCAACTTGACAGCAGAGTGGAGGCAAAGATGCCTTTTGTCTAAGGCAGCCACAGTTTCATTTCTAGGCTTGGCGTCATCTGTAGACCCGCATTCAGAGAAGAAGAAGCCTTGAGGAGGACCTCCAGGACTTCCCCCAAATCATGGTGTTTAGGGATCTCTTAAAGCTTTGAAAGCATGTGGGTTTCTACTGAAGACAAAGGAGTCAACACCTACACCCACTGAGGTCTCCACTGCTGTTTTCAAAAGATCAGAAGGATAGAATATGAGAGATAGTTCAGTGGTTAAGAGCACTTGCTGCTCTTGCAGAGGATCCAGGTTTGTTACCAACACCCACACCAGACACCTCACAATGGCCTGTAACTCCAGTTCCAGGGGATCCAATGCCCTGTGGTCTCCGAAGGTACTTGCATTCACAAAGTACACATAAACGCACAAAAGAACACATATATACATGGAAACAACAACAAAACCCTTTTAAAACATCAAAAGGGGGTGATCTTGTCTTCATAAGAGATTTCCAGTGTGATCTGGTAGGCCAGGGATGCTGGTATAGTGTCTCAGAGCCAGGGTGGTTCAGTAGACCAGCTACCGCTTTGATGTTCACCACACTCACTATGCCAAAGAATGCATTAGTGTAAACTTCACTGTGAATCCCAGACAGCAGTGAGTGGTCTGGCGACTGGAGACTTGGCCTGGAATGTAAAGAGTGAGTTGTGTGACTCAGTAATCTATGAGCTGCCGAGGAAGCCAGGACATTTCTGAATCCTCTCTAATAGGGGCTTAGAGCCACTCAAAGATTCTCAGACTCCAGCTTTGCACAGTGGCAGCTAGCCCTAAGTTACTTTCAAAGCACAATGGCTTCTCCTGGTGTTGAGGTTCATGTAAGATCAGGTCTTGACAATTATATGAAACTTTGTTCCATAGGCCACACATGATTGTCAGTTCCAAGTTCACAGCACTTTCCCCTCCTATAACCCATGTCAACAAGCTCTCTAAATGTAGAGAGCTGTTTTCCTATCTGCCCTATCTCCCCATGTATTCTAGCTATTCATATGCTCCATGTCAAGATGAAAGAATTCACAGGATGCCAGATAATTGACAGTCTGGCTGTCCTTTCTACCCATGGGCCTTGATTTTGTGAAAATTTATATGGCTATATTTGTGCTGCTGTGGCTCACTTGCATACTCTTAGGGTTAGGGATGAGCCAGATAGGTAGAAGAAAACCAGGAAAAGTAGGGCTTTAGAGAAAAACAAAGTCAAGATGCACTGCAACTTTCCTACATTTGGTGTAAGATGATCAGAGCAGTAAGATAATATTGTTTAAGAAAAGTCTTGACATTCTGCATGTCAAATTAGGAACATGCAGAAGAGAGCCCCAAGATGAAGGAGGAGGATTAAAACAGAAAAAGTGAAGCCCTGCCCACTTCCATACCCTCTCCCCACCTTCAGCTGTTCTGTAAGAGAGGTTGGCCTAAAATTAAAACATGGCAAAGACATTGGTTAGGAAATTAGAAGCCTTATGGACTACATACTTACTATTTTGAAGCAGCCTGTCTCTCAGGTAGCTCTGCTCCTGGCCAAAACTAACTTGCATTGAACCTTAGATTCTCAAGAGTAAAACTATTATAAAAGAATGAATTAATCATCTACCACTGTTAGTCTTTTGAAAATGTAGGTTTCTCAGCAACACATTCAACCAAGCTGAGTCAAAGTATTAGGAACAGAATTCTATCCTTGTACTAAAGATGTGTGGGGTTTTCTTGTCATTACTCTCAAAAATTCAATTATTTACCCAGCAGTTGCAAGGTACTATAAGTCATTTAGAGATGGTAGGATGTGCAGAGGTTCTGTGCGAACACACACACACACACACACACATACACACACACACACACTAAATGTATTGATGGGGCTTCAGAGATGGCTCAGAAGTTAAGATCACTTGGTTGGTTTTGCAGAGGACCTAGGTTCAGTTCCCAGCGCACACATGGTGTCTCACAGGTATTCAACGCTTTCTCTCCTTTGCAGCCACCGTTCATATGTATACACAAAAATAAAAAAATAAAAATAAAAATTTAAAGCAATGCATTCCTGCACTGAGGGCTTCATTGATTTACGTATCATAACTGCTCCCACCAGGGCTGCCATGAGCTTAGGCACAAAGGATTTCTGCTCTACATGGATTGCAGTTTGTTTGGATGGAAGTTCTGAACTGGGATTATAGGAAGTCCTTTTTGTAGGTTTCAGACACACCTCGGAACTATTTTGTTTTATGACTGCATTGATTTACGTTCCTGCCTACAATGCTAAGAGTATCCTGCCTTCCACGTCCCACCAGCCTTCACTACTCTACCTTTTGACAACAACCATTCCTGCTGTGAGGTTACCTTGGCATTTCTCTGATGATTAGTGACTCTGGGAACTTTTTTGGGGTATCTATTTGGCTACCTGTATACCTCGTTTTGGAAAATGTCCATTCAGACTTTTGCTTGTCTTAATCAGATAATTTACTATTAAGCTCCTGGTTTTCATATAAGTCCTAGCAATTAATCCTTCATAGGATGTTTGCACAGCTTGTAAACATTTCTCTCATGCCATGGGGTAGTCATTTTACTCTTTGATTGTGCTGGGTAGAAGAAGTCTTTCAATTTGAAGTGATCTCATTTGCCTATTCAAGAGAACGCTATACACACAATTTGGATTTTTTCATAAGTGAGTCTAGAAAAACCCCATGAGACATTCTAGAAGGTCTACCTACCTTCATTAGAAGGTACACATTAGGGCCTCTGGGATTGTCTGGACTCACCGCTGGCTTTTGGTGCTCTATCAGGTCTAATGGGGAGCCTGTTTGGGATGGCTGGTAAGAGGTCACACTCTGGCAAATTAGAGGGACGTGAGAGCATAAGTCCCATGCAGAGCACTACCCACGGGGAGGCTGCACTAGATGTGGTGTATGCCAGAATTGGAGGTGCATAGATAGTTACTCAGTGACCTACCTGGGCAGCCTTTGCAGATTGTGAAAAGATGCTGCATTCATTCCTTCATGCATTCATCAGAGATGAGAAGGAAGACCCAGAAAGACTATAAATGACAGGGAAAAAGTACAGATCATGTATACATGTGGAGAGAGAGGAACTAAGGGAATGAGGCTTGTGGTTGCACAATCTGCAGCAGCTCAGCGTGTGCCTTGTGTGCCAGCCTTTAAGCCTCACCTCAGTTTGAGTCCCAAGCCATATCTTAGGAGAACCAGGCTCTCTTTTGGAGACTCTGACAGTGCACACTGTCTGGAAATGGACTTCTTAAGGCCACAGTGTCTCCTGACATCACTCACAAAGCATCTGGGGAGCTGAAGTTGAGGGACATTCCACACATCCCTTCACAAGAGGCAGAAAGAGCTACACAGCAGTGCGCAGTGCAGTGCGGGAGGAGCCTGCCGTAGACACAGGCGGTGGAAAGCCAGGTGCTTCCCGGATGGGTTAGGGACCACACAGGCACCGTCAGGAAAAAAAAAATGGAGCAATTTGAATAAAGTCTGCTGATTGGTTCATGGCGCTATTGTAACAATGTAGCTGGCGCTGAGCTTCATGCTGTATCTGTAGGTGTTAACATCTGGAGGAGGCTGATGAAAGGCAAGGAAGAATGTTTCTTCCTATTTGGAAATTGTTCTAACATGAGACATCAAAAAAAAAATTAACATGGGCAAAAAAAATTTAGTGCCTGAAATAATGCTATAATGCACAGTCATCCTCCATGTCTTTGCGTAGTTTGTTCCTCCACACCCTCCACACCCTGCCACCCCCTGCCACACACACACCAAATCTGTGGATGCTCAAGTGCCTCTCTGTCTCTGTCTCTGTCTCTGTCTCTGTCTCTCTCTCTCTCTCTCTCTCTCTCTCTCACACACACACACACACACACACACACACACACACACACGCACACACACACTAAAATGCTAGTCAGTCAAAAAAGAATCAAGTTCAGTCAATTCCAATAATATGAACGAACTAAAGGAAACTGTGCTAAGTAAAATAAGCCAAACACCCAAAGACAAATGTTCTGTGTTGTCTCTTATATGTGGAATTAAAAAGGAAGCTCCTCTCATTAAAGTAGACAGTGGACTCACGGTCCCAGGGGTTTAGGAAAGTGAGTAACAAGGAGATAATGATCAGCTGGCACAAAATTCCTTTTTTCATTCAAAACATGACAGATTTCACTAAAGGAGCCAATGTGGTTCCAGCTTTGTGGCAGAGAGGAGAGGAGGCGCTGCAGTGTAGGATGCACCAGGGCGAAAGGGATCCGGGGATGTTTTAAGGGATTGTCATTGCTGGGACCTGGGCATCAAAAGGGCAATGATAGTAGTGGGTTATAACACAAGGAATAAACCTGGTTCGTCGTCGTCGTTGTCATGGTCATTGTCATCATCATCAAGTGAAATCAAGCAAAGGAATGGGTCAGAAGAAAGAGAAGCAATGTGTCACCCGAAGTGCTTCCTTGTAACAGAACATCAGAACTAGAAAGCCACATCTGCACAGAAATATAGTGCACACAATGGCCCCGGGGCAGTTTAGAACACCCAACCCCACTAAAATCAACAGGCTACTCTAAGGGAGTCTGAAGGGACATACAATGTAGATGGAATGTGGAACCTAAAAAGAGATCTTAGAAGAACAGGGAGAGAAAATTCTGAATATTCCCTACACTGCCTTCCCAGGGAACTCTGTCCCTTTACTTTCTACCTAAATCTAAGGATTCTCCCAAATCAGTTACATATTTGCATAGGCCCCGCAAAATAGCCTTCTGAATGCTTCACGTCACTTCTAGATGACGATGCCTAGTACAATACAATTGCTATGTAAATAGTCATCACTTTTCAAAAAGAATTGAGGCTAGTTTAATTAATGGATAAGCAACTCACAGATGCTGAGAGCCAACTTTAGACTAGCTAATGGTATTTTGTTAATGTCAATTTTTCTAAATTAATGATACCATTGTAATTATGGACCAGATGTCCCAGTTATTAGGAGACACACAGTAAATACTTATGGGTGAAGATTCATAATCTCTACAATTTATAACAAGTAATTTTAATGAAAGAAGAGTTGAGTCTGGGATGGACGGAGGCAGAAACAGCAGGACAGCCAACACAGTGAGAAGGCTAGGGTTGAAGAGCCCTTATTGCTAATCTGCAGCATTCTTGCAAGATTTCTGTACAATTTGAAGATACAGCCTTGATTTAAAAATAACTTCCCAAGAAAAGTTAAAAGGAAGTGATTTCTTTCTGACTTCACGACTATCAGTAATGTACTTTGTGTGAAAATATGACAAAGGAAGAAAGACAAGAAAGTGCTCATTTGATACACAGCGTTGCATACATTTAGAGTTAATTTTTTGAGCCAATACAGACCTTGTACTTTTCTTCTTTATCATTTAAAGCACAGTTCTTTAGAATGAACTTTCCCCAACGTTCCAAAGCTGCTTATTTTATTTTAAACATGGCATTTTTAACATTTATTATATTATAGTTGTAAAGGCCATCCCTCAACTGACTTGATGTCTGATAAAGAGGAGGGTCTGTAAGGAGCCAGCTCACAGGACTGCCAGCAGAAGCACCTCCCAGCATCAGTGACCTTGGCAGCCACCCTGCCTGTCGTTACCTTTGATAAAGGTGACAAGGGAGCTTCCATTGCTGCCAGGGAACCACCAGCATCTGCCATATCTTTTCCCTCAGTGGGTCTTCCACTGCAAAGTCAGGGCAGGTCAATGGCAAGGAGCCATAGCCCAGTCTGTGGACAAGGGTGTGATTATCCTTTAAGGATGACAAAGCATCTGCCCAGAAGTGAGTGGTCCCCAGAGGCTGACTTAAGAACACTGGCCTCTCCTTCATTGTCAATACCAGTTTAGAATATCCTTGGTGGATCTAAGACGTACTATTCTGAAAGACTGGGCTGTATAGTCCAGCCATTACATCCAGATCATAGTTTGGGAAAATGGCTTCCCTTCACCTCAGATGGTTAGGATGCAGCCTCACGGGAGAGTAAATGTCCTGGAGACAGGGATTCATCAGTGAGGTTGGCTGTGTGTGCCAGCACACACTCTGGCCATATGAAGAGGCTGCTGGGAACACAGGGCAGGGAGGGAACTTCCTTGTCCACTGAGGAAGTCCTAAGGAGCTGAGGGGGTCTTCAGGGATCTAAAAGACAATGAATGAGCTGGGATTTAACAGATCCTCAGGTAGATCCTCAGAAAAATTTACCCTCAGGCCTATCTGTCGCCAGCCTGCCCAGGATCATTTTGTCTTTCTTTCATGAGTCACAGATGACAGAATCTGTCACTGCCCAGGCACAGGCTAAAGCTGAGTTTCTCTCCCAAGAGTTACAGCTTGTTACAATTTGGCTAAAAACCTCCTCCTGGTTTTGTTGTTGTTATTTTGTTGTTGTTATTTTGTTGTTGTTCTGTTGTTTGGTATTGTTTTTGCCTGTCACAAAACTCCTGCCTGTCCCTCTTTGTTTCTTTCTCTTCTCCTCCCTTCTTTCTCTCTTTTCCCTCCCTTCAATTTCCCTCTTCCCTCTCATCTATCCTTTCTTCTGTAGTCATTTTTCTACCTGTCCACGGAGCAAGACATGCACGTTGTTGCTTCTGGACTGTTTTGTCTTGAGAAGGCCAACCCC
>JADRCD010175599.1:0-10314 GCA_019843815.1 Montemys delectorum | reverse complement strand
CTGCCAGGGCAGGGGGTGCTTGAAAGACCCTTTGAGGGTCTTTTGAGCTATGCTACCCATGCTACGGGTCCAGCTCTTGCTAAAAGGGAAGGGAAGGATTGCGCTTCTCACAAACGTGACCCGTGCCTTCGGAGCATGGGGTGGATCCTTCTGTCCTCTGCTACAGACTTTGTTCCAGGATGCGCTCCGGAAGAGCAAGCCACACTTCAGAGGGGCTCACCACTCCTGTGGTGGAGCAGATGGCCACTTGGCCCTGGAAAAGATTCCTAAAGGCTCGGGAGGGCCCAAAAGGTCAGGGGCTTTGAAGAGGAAACCACACAGATGGCTAGGTTCTTGTCACGGGCAGATCAAGGCCCATGATGAGTCCTGCCACTTGAAGATCTTTGGTATGGAAAAGGTCACCCTTGATGGTGAGATGCCACTGTGTATCTCTCAGAATGGCCAACCCAGAGCACTAACACCACCAAATACCAGCAAAAATGTGGAGTGGGAGCAATGCTCCTTGTCACTGGTGGGATGTGTTGTGGGGACTCTGGAAGGCAGATTCCCATAAAAATCAACACAATCCTACCCTGTGATCTGGCAATCAGCTTCCTGGCCTTTACTCAATGGCATTGAAAATATTATGTCCACACAAAAATCCACATATGGGTGTTATGACTGAATTGCTCCTAACTGACCAAACTTGGAAGCAACCAAAATGTCCTTCAGTAATGAGTGGGTAAATTGTGTTCTATACAGACAATGGCTACCAAACCAAGAGAAGACATAGGAGAGCAGAATGCATGTTAGCACAGTGATGTAATGTTTTAGGGCAGTGAAAATAATTTGTGTGTTCATTTAGAATGAACGATGTGCTGGGTTCAATGCCTACCACCGCCAGGAAAAACAAGATGTTCAAACCAAAGACATACACGTAGGTTGGCTTGCCTAAATACAGAATGTGTGCCACTGGCTTGAACCCTAACAGAATCTCGGGGCTTTGGATGAACATGAGTCAGGGTCAGATCCTTGGGTATAGTGGAGGGGGCTGTGGTGGAGGCTGGGCAAGAGTGTGGGAAGGCTAAACCTCACGGCTGTGTCCCTGGGAGGGGCAGCTTCAGGCTCATGGACATCTCTTCCCCCAGTTAAATACTCTGAGGCACTTCCAAGTCAACAGCCCCAGCTCGTTTGTCTCACAGAGGGAGATGGACTCAGATGGAGCGAGTGATTTGTCTGAGGTGGCTTTGCTGGTCACTTGTATGCTGTGGAGACGATGGGCTAGCAGTCACAAGAGGCTGGGAGTGGGGCTAACCATAGGAGGAACAAGTGAGATCCTGGAGGGATGGGGGCAGAACTGTGGAACTGACAGACACTAGCAATGTGCAGCCACCTAGCTGGAAAGTTACCTCCAGCAAAGCTGCTAAAAGTGGAGAATCCAGTTTAGGGAATCTAAGACTTTTAAATACTTTTAAAAAATGTATGTGTATCATCCCAGTATTTGAAGGGAAGAGGGCAGTGAATTGAAGGCCACAGCTACATGGTGAGACCCTACGTCCCCAAACCAACCAAACCAACTGACCAAAACAAAACTGGGAGGGCAGATAGCTTAGTCAGCAATGAACTTTCTGTGCAAGCTTGAGGACCCGAGTTCAGGTCCCCAGCACCCATGTAGAATGTCCCTCTGCGGGGAGACAGAAACAAATGCACCTCTGGGTTTGCTGCTAGGCAACCAGCTGAATCTGTAAACTCTGGCTTCAATGAGAGACCCTGTCCCCCCAAAAAACAAGGTGGAGAGTGAATGAGGAATGAGGGAGACAGCTGATATTGACCTCTGACTTCCATATGCATACATGTGCATATACACATATACACATACACAGACAGACAGACAGACAGACAGACAGACACACACACACACACACACACACACACACACACCCCACAGGGCAGAAAATCCTCTGATAATTGCAATGAGCAGCAAGAAGTAAGAAGCAGTGTAGGGAGTCTGATAGGTGGTAACCCCAGGACCGTGTCTGTGAGCACTGGATCTGACACACAGTGTGACCACATTGTCATTCTTTGTGTGGATAGATATAAGTTCCCAGAGCCTGCCTCCTGAATTCCTCGGGTAGAGAATGACCACTGGATGAGCGCCACCTATATGGGGGAGGGGGTAGGTCTTTTAATTTCATCTTTGCTGTCTATACTTCTGTCTCCCAGAGCAACATCTACTCTTACACAGGGGAAACCCGCTGCTGTAAACTGAAGCAAGCATGTGGTGTTGCAGCACTGCTTGAAAAACCAGGCTTATGGATGAGCCTGCCTAGTACTGAGTCATTCCTTTTCCTGTTTTACAGTCTCTAATCAGGGGAAGGCATGGCTGCAGCATACTTGGTCTTTCTAGCCACAAATCCTTTGTTTGTCTGAGCCAGATCCAGAGCTGCCTGGGGCCATTGGGCATCAGTTTTGACTCATGGGGACTGTTGTGTAGCTATTTCCTCCAAGATTAAACATTTCATCTTAGAGAAAATCTTCTTAAGATACAGGATATTCTATGGGGAGGTGGAACATTTCCTCTTGCGCAGAAACTCTTTCAGATCAGAAAGCAAACATCGGAAACACTCCAGGAAGTCCCTAAAACCGAGCAGACTCGCTGGGCCCCCTCACTCCCCAGACTTATATAAGAATGAAGACTGCTGAGCAATGACCAGCACACTAGAAGAGGTTCAAGCCTGGAAAAGGCCCTGACCTCTTTAAGCTGTCTGCAGGCTGTGCAGTGTGCTCCAGGTTTCTAGCCTTCGTGAGCTGTCACCCATGCTGTGTTGGGCTATGGTGGTTGCAGCTGCCTTTGAGTATTTCTGCTCCCTATAACCGTATAAGTAACTGAGGACACTCATTGGATCACCAGTTGGGCATTAGTGGTATCCTCAATCTGTCGTGGGTTTCCTATCTGGGGTAAGTAGGTTCAGATCTCCAAGGTGTATTGCCACACAGGAGGAACTGTAGGCTTGCAGGAGCAGTTGGTGCCATGGCTGGAATGGCCTCCAGCTGCTGCCTGGCCCGTAGCACCAGGCCACAGTGATGAACTCTGGGATTATACTCCTCCCTCCAATCTCAGGCTGGCTTTCCCTTTAGGTCTCTCCCAGTGTGCCTGTCAAAAACATAAGTGCTTAACCATTGCCGACTGACTGGCTCCCTGAAAGGAACCCAGTTTTCTCCATACTCCCAAGAAGCTGTTAGCCCCTAGCAATGTTACCCCTTGGCAAGGATCCAGCGGCTGTACTCCAGTGGTATAGCCCAGACAGCTGGTGAAAATGCCAAGGTTCTCAGATAGAGAGGAGTCAGCTGGGCTGAGTGCTTTAATCAAGGAGGGTCCTTGACAGCAGTGCCACCAAGCCACATCCTGTGCTCTGCAGACTTCCCACTGAGATGCCGGGACCACAGCGCACAGCCCTGACAGAACTCTGTGGAGACATTTGATATGGCACCAAACTGCCAGCACCCGATTTCAGGGAGGACAGTGTCACTAGGGAGGACCATGTCATAGAAAAAATAATGACCAGGAGCTGAGGCTCAACGCACAGCCATCTGCCAGCCTAGGTTTCCTCATCTGCAATGTGGGAGTCATCACCTTGTCCTGGAGGGCAGGATCCTCAGAAGGGAGGGGCATGGCCGAGCTTGATGGGGAGAGAGCTTAGGGATCTTCAGAGCACTTAATGGGACAGCCAGGCTGATCTTTTGTACTCTTTAGACCAGTGGTTCTCAACATGTGATTGTGATTCTTGATTCCTTGGGGAATAAAACGACCCTTTCACAGGGGCCACATAAGACCATCAGAAAAATAGAGATATTTTACAATATGATTCATAACAGTAGCAAAATTACAGTTAGGAAGTAGCAACAAAAATAATTTTATGGTGGGGGTCACCACAACATGAGGAACTGGGTTAAAGGGCCACAGCATTGGGAAGGTTGAGAACCACTGCTTTAGACCAAGCTCCATGAGTTTCAGATCTTGGAGGCTCTCTACTAGTAGTTCCCACGTGACTCTAGGAAGTTATGCCTGTAAAAGAAATGATGTCTGAAGCAGCAGTTAGGACTTTGGAAGGAATTCAGTCCCTTTCTCCTCTCTCTTTAATTTAAATTTCTTTTTCTTCTTTTTTATTTTTTGAAAAGACAGAGTCTCATGTATCCCAGGCAAGCCTTGATTTTGATGTGTAACAGAGGATGGCTTTACCCTTCTGGTGGCCTTGGCTCCATCTTCCTGGTGCACACAAAAGTGCGTCACCTGGTTTCTGTGGTCTGGGGTGGAATCCAGGGCTTCATGCATGCTAAGCAGGCACTGTGCCTCCCACTGAGCCAGGCCCCACTCCAGTCATGGTTTGAACCATCTTTTGTCATCTTGGAGATGCTTTGAAAACTGGAATGGGCTTCAGTTTCCCCTTCTACACAATAAAGAGACTAGGAGTAGCGGTGTCTTGAAGGACTTTTTAGGCTCCTATAGTCAAAGATGCTATTTAAGCTGGCACCCCTGAATCATCCCAGGGTTTCTCACTCACTAGGAGCCCTGTCATTGCTCTGTAAAGGAGTCTGCCAGCAAGAGCCTGTTGAGGGCTTGGCAGAGAATGGTTCCCACTGGAGGTCAATGTCCCTTTGGTCCTCCCCAAGGGCCTTGCCTGGGAACACACGCCTGGCTCGGATCACCTCCAAACACTTCCAGTTCTTTTCTGTTCAGGGCTTTGCCGTTCACAGTGCCAGCTCACACACGCACCGCACCGGGAGGTAGTGGGGCTAGGGGTGGGCTTGTCCTTATTTTACTTCCGGGAATTGGAACCACAGCTCAGAGCAGTGAGGGAGGCCTTTCTAGGTTCTCACAGGCAACTGCTGAGTGACTGCTGGGTAGAGAAAGAGATCTTCGGAACGGGCAGTAGAAGCCAAGCTGGTGATGCCCATCCCCATCCCTTTCAAACCCTGCTAGAGCCTAGGACACAGCTCCTCTTGAGGCTTGGTGGCTCACCAGACTCTCGGGTGTAACCCTCCCTAACCCATGGCCCATAGGGTGCTTCTAAGCCTCCTTGTGATTTGATCAGAAAGAGACTCCAAGTGGGAAGAGAAAAGGAGGTGGAGGAGATGTTAGAAAAAGAAAAGGGCAGACTGCCACTCCACACCGAGCACTACCAGCCTCTGTTGGTGAGGAGGTGCCCAGTTGGGAATGTGGGACATCCTGAAAGTGGCCCTGCTGTTTTGGAAGTCAGTTCCTTCCTTTCAGAAAGATATTGACAATACACACACCTAGGCCTGAGTGGAAGCTGTGAGGCACAAGGCTGTTGTACTGGCTAGTTTTGTGTGTCAACTTGACACAGGCTGCAGTTATCACAGAGAAAGGAGCTTCAGTTGGGGAAGTGCCTCCATGAGATCTAGCTGTGGGGTATTTTCTTAATTAGTGATCAAAGGGGTAGTGCCATCCCTGGGCTGGAAGTCTTGGGTTCTATAAGAGAGCAGGCTGAGCAAGCCAGGAGAAAGCAAGCCAGTAAGGAACATCTCTCCATGGCCTCTGCATCAGTTCTTGCTTCCTGACCTGCTTGAGTTTTAGTCCTGACTTCCTCTGGTAATCAATAGCCATGTGAAAGTGTAAGCCAAATAAACCCTTTCTTCCCCAACTTGCTTCATGGTCATGATGTTTGTGCAAGAATAGAAACCCTGACTAAGACAAATTGGTACTGGGAGTGGGGTATTCCTGTGACAACCTGACCATGTTTTGGGGAGGACTGTAAAAGGACTTTAAAACTTTGAGCTAAAAGAGCAGCCACTGACTGTTAAAAACTCTGTGGGATGTTCTGTAAGAGCTTAAAAGACCATGTTGAGAACAGTGCAGAGATAGAGGCCTGGCTTGTGAAATTTCAGAGGAAAGATTAAAGACTCTTATCAGGGCCATGTTGTTTTGATTGTGAAGATTCTGTGGTTCTGGTTAGCTGGGGCTGAAGTATCAGCTGTAATTAACAAGATACCAAAACTACTAAAGAGAGAACTTTGCATTACTGAGACTATTAATGCTGGTTAGCTGGAGCTAAGAAATTAGCGGTGATTAAGAAGAGACCAGCATCATTGAGGTAACATCTTCTGGGGAGTGTTTTCTGAGAGCACAAAGAGGCTGTGTTCCAGAGATAACCAAGGTTGTACTTTGTGCTGCAGCAGGACTTGGTAATGTATAAGAATCACCCAGGTGATACTGGTTTTGACAGCACGAAGGGGTCTTGAAGAGCAGCTGAGGCTTAACACAATGAGAGGCCATGGAAGACCATTGGTGAAGGGGCAGCCTCAGTTACAATTGATGGCCCAGGACTGAAGGGGTCATGCAAAGGAGTTGAGTCCTGGCACCATGAAGAGAGCCTATGAGAGGCTATTGGCGAAGCCTAGTTACAGCGGATGACAGTGTTTTGGTGATGCCAGTACCATAAATGACACCAAAAACAACAGCAACAATGAAGTATAGGCATCTGGAGCCCAAAAAACAAGATGTGTGCTACAAAGGGCAGAGCTGGAGAGGTGACTCAAGCCCTTGGAGGAGCCCAAAAGATCGTGAGTTGGATCCCAGTTGGTTTTGCTTTTGATTGTGACTGTGCCCTGATATTTTTCCCTCTTAAAAAAATGTATTTTAGTAGAGCCCACAGTTAAGAGACTTTAAATTTTAAAAGATATTAGACATTTTAAATTGATTAAACTTTTAATATATAAAAACTGTGGGACTTTAGATCTTGGAAATAAATAAGAACATAAAGATTGAAGCTTAATAGTGATGTGTTTGTGTGTCAAGTTGACAAGGGGTCAATTGTACTGGCTAGTTTTGTGTGTCAACTTGACACAGGCTGCAGTTATCACAGAGAAAGGAGCTTCAGTTGGGGAAGTGCCTCCATGAGATCCAGCTGTGGGGCATTTTCTCAATTAGTGATCAAAGGGGTAGTGCCATCCTTGGGCTGGAAGTCTTGGGTTCTACAAGAGAGCAGGCTGAGCAAGCCAGGAGAAAGCAAGCCCAGTAAGGAACATCCCTCCATGGCCTCTGCATCAGCTCCTGCTTCCTGACCTGCTTGAGTTCCAGTCCTGACTTCCTCTGGTAATCAACAGCCATGTGAAAGTGTAAGCCAAATAAACCCTTTCCTCCCCAACTTGCTTCATGGTCATGATGTTTGTGCAAGAATAGAAACCCTGACTAAGACAGCTGTGAACATCTCACCTCCAGTGGTCTAGTTACATGAGCTACAATGTACCCATGTGCTTTCGGGACCCTATTAAACTTCTCCCAGACCTGTTGCAGAGCAAATGAAAAGCAAAACTATCCATTTCATATATAGTATGAAGTCTCTGGGGCTTAAATGGATCTGTTGAGAAGCGTTCTAGACGGATGAATGCTCAACTAAACACCCCTGTGGGAGAGAAAGTCAGAATGGGGTGTTAGGAGTAAAGAGAGCAGAGGAAGGAGTGTAAAGGGAGGTGGAGAACAAGAGAGGATGAGCAGGGTGAGACAGACTAAGGGGACTGTTCGGGAGAGGAAGATGGTGAGGGAAGGAGGGGCGGGGAGGTTGTTGGAGCAAGATACAATGACCCAGAATATAAATGTCATAGTGAACAATCCCACGTAAAACGTGGGCTGGAAGTACCTCGGAGAAACGCTGCACGTCCTGCGTGAGTGTGCCCACACGCCGCCAGCGGAAGTGCTTCAGAAGTTTCAGGATGGCCGGGTTCACTGCGTTGTCTGAGGGCACCGTCCGGAAGAAATACGGGTACTTCTTCTTATCCGCAAGAACAGGCGTGGTGGCGGCGAAGGAAAGCTGAGAAAACAAGAGAGAGGACACCTTTTATTGGAGCCATGCACACGGGTCTTTATAGGCAGGCATTTCTCTCTTGGGACAAATCGTTTTGTTTATTTTAATTATGTGAACTTTGTGTGTGTCTTTGCATATGGGTGCAGGTGCCTGAGGAGGCCAGAAGAGGGCATCGGATGCTCTGGAGCTGGAGTTACAGGCAGATGTTGAGCTGGGAACCAAACTGCTCCTCTTTTTTTTTTTTTTTTTTTTTTTTTTAAATTAGGTATTTTCTTTATTTACATGTCAATTTCTCCTTTCCCAGTTTCCCCTCCAAAAACAAACAAACAAAAACAACAAGAACAAACTTCTGTTGCCTCCCCCCTCCCCATGCCTGCCACCCCACCCTCTCCCACTTATTGGCCCTGGCATTCCCCTACACTGGAGCATAGAACCTTCACAGGGCCGAGGACCTCTCCTCCTATTGATGATCAGCTTTGCAATCCTCTACTATACACATGCTGCCAAACTGCTCCTCTTAAAGAGAACTTGGAAAGAATGTAAGATAGGAAGGGGTCGGATGGGCAGTGAGCTACACCTCCCCAAAGGAATGGGACCATCAATACTGTGACCTGTTTCGTTCCAGAACTTTGTCTGTGATCAGTGTTTTTTTTTTTTTTTTTTTTTTTTTATCACATTGTTCTTTGCACACAAATAAACGGTTTCCCATGTAAGCAAGGGACCTTCTAGTCTGAAATTCTTTGTTGCATTATATTATTAACACTATCATCTAGCATATGAACACACCAGCTTTTGGGGGGTCAACTTTGATTTGGGGACTTTAAAATTGTTTAATTTGCCATGTTTGCTGCATTAGTTGTCATTGTCACATAGGCATCTTGGTGCACAGTGTTTCCCCTCTATATTTGAGACTGTTTCCACAAGACAGTCCGGTGGTGTAAATGTTTTCAGGTAATGACCTGGACATGTGGCACAACTGGTAGAATGCTTGTCTGGCATCCAAGAAGCTACGGCTTGCATCCCCAGAAACGCACAAACGGCAGTCTGCTTCTCACACTTGCACTCCGGAGGTGGAGGATCTGAAGTTCAAGGTTATCCTCAGCTATGTAATGACTCTGAGACCAGCCTGGGCTACCTGAGATTCTGTCTCAAAAATAAAATAAAATAAAGGCTGCAAACCTTTAATATCTTCATATGTAAATACTTTGAAAAGATTCCATCCACTTTGCATATATGCTAGTCAGAGATAATTAAAGGTCTAATCTCACCACAATCTTGTCAGCAGGGAAGATGCACCGATTTTCTATGTAATTTTATAATGAGCTATCACAGAACTGGGATCTGTTACATTCATGGTTACATATACTGTTGAGCATTTTTCCACGGGTGGTTCCTAAGGAGTGGGTCCTATTTTAGGAAGTGCTTTTGCATGCCTTCATCTATGAGTAAGGATGCTGGTCCTTTTAAATCGATTTTAAAGGAAGCTTTTAAAATGTATAGCCTTCACACGCAGGCTACCTTGGTAGCCGCACGCCTCATGTTGTTTGTCCTTACACGTGGTATTTTAATTTACACCCTGCAGTCAATCTGTCCATCCTTCCCTGTATTATTTCTTTGCTTTCTTTTAAGTGCCAGTAAGTTCTTAAATTGGATTTTAATTATCTGTCCAGCTTAAATGTCACCGCTTCCTAAGGCTCCCTCTGATCTCTGCTCTCCTCTCCTCAGCCCCGTCCTCCTCCGAAGGAAACAGCAACCTTTTTGATCCTTGCAGAGATGGTGGGAAAGCAGTATCTGGCTGCACTTCTCATTTGCATTTATCTGGGGGGGGTGGAGGGGGGGAACAGAGGCTGTGCCTCCTCCAAGGTCTGAGAGCAGTCTGTAGTTCCTCTCTGGATGGAGAGAGCTGCTAACCTTTGCCCCTTAACCTTCCTCGTCTGTCTGCAAAGAAAGTGATCTTCCATATGAAGGAAGTGACTGAGGCCCTGACTCTCCATTTATTAATAGTTGTGCTTTGTCTTTTGGTGTCACTCATAGTCTTTTACCACATAGAAATGGGTTTGGGGCAGTGAGATGGCTCAGTGAGTAGAGGTGCTTGCCGCCAAGCTGGACAAAGCTCCATCTCTAGGACCCACAGGCTAGAAGAAGAGAACTCTTAATCCTGTACATATATGTGCCTCTACACACACACACACACACACACACACACACACACACACACACAAACATACACACACAAACACACACACGAACATACATACACACACACACACACACAAACACAAACACATACATTCACAAACAACACACATGTGCCCACAGATACCTGTGCACGCATATACAAATTTCATAAAAGTTTTTTAAAGGGAAAATTTTTTAGCCATGGTTGAAATTCTTTTTTTCCCCATTTACTTTTTCAGATTTTGTGTGCTATTTAGAAAGGACTCTTCTACTCTGAGAGAATTTCTGTATGGCTGCTCCCTCCCTTCTTTCCTTTTTCCTTCCCTCCCTTCCT